>CAMOHE010047160.1:0-48875 GCA_946598075.1 Artocarpus hirsutus | reverse complement strand
TATTACACTGTTATATGTTATGATGTGATATGCTATGTTATGACATGATGTGAAATGCCATGATGATGATGTGATGAATAATGTGTGATGCATGCAATATTTAAATTATATTGTTTGATCACTTTTAAGTCAAGCATGATTATGATTAAAGATTCAAGAATTATGAGATTGTGATGTCATGTAGTGATAAGTCATACTGCATACACACAATAATGCAAGTGAAACGTATATGACAAGTTAAGGGTGTCGTACCAACCTCCCGACCCACGGGGAGGTTCCATGTTAAAGAAATGAATAATCTTGGTGTCGTTGGGACCTCGCGAACCCTAACTTCCCAAGACTCGCGCGCAAGTGGTACGATCACCGGGCCCAAAGTAAGAAGATAAGATAAAGCTTAAATAATTAAGCATAATTCAAGTTGATAAGCAAGCATAAAATGCTCATGCATATTTTTATAAAAATGGTTTTTATTTATGTTTTGCGAGACTAATTTCCTACTTGCTGAGCGAAAGCTCATTTAAGTATGTTCATGCTGTAGGTAAGAAAAACCTGTCAGCTGCACTTGATGGGCAGTGGTGAGCGACGAACGAATGGTGAAGATGGGAATGGATACCGCTCACGCAATGTAATATTTCGTATTTTTATTTTACGAAATTATGCATGTTTTATTTTATGAAATTTTGTATGTTCACATCTTACAAAAATATGTGCATATGAATAAATAAATAATTTACGTAATTATGCTTTAAAAACCGAGTTTGTGTTTACACAACTTTGGTTCAAAGGATTTTAAAGTTTAAGAATGTTGCATTAGTTAATGCAACAAATACACGAATTATTTAAGTAAGAAAATTATAAATTTATTTAGGATTAAAAATGATTATTAAAATCTTACGTTATGTTAAGAAAAATGAATTTTATAGATTTGTTTATATGAAATTATTATGAAAGTTTAAAGGAAAAGCTTTAAGGAATTAGTATCTTAACTTAAAAGTTTAAGTTATAAGAAATTATGTCTTGACTAGTTTAAGAATGTTGATGCAATAAATATGCAAAGTTTTCAAGTTAGAAAATTATACGATCATTTATAATAAGAAAATGATTATATAAGTTTTATGTCAAAATAAGTAACGATTTAAATGAACGAGTTTCAAGTAATTATTATTATGTTAAGTTCTGAAAAGATTAAGTTTTAAGATATTAATATGTTATGTTTAAGTTGTCAAATTATAAGTATGATATAAAATGATTTTTTAAGAAAGTTTTAAGGAGCATTTAAATAGGATTTTATTTTAATATTTAAATTGTGAAATGTCTTTAAAGTAATAGTTGCTAAACTATTATCTTTATGTTTAAAAAGAAAAGTTCAAGGAAATTACTATAGTTATGCTTCAAGAAATAAATGTTATGAGTTATGTAAAAGATTATGATTTATAAATTATGATTGAGTTAACACGTAATAATTATTATTACGTTATTATCATGTTTAAGAAATTTATGTATTTTGTTAAGTTACGAAATTAAGTTTTCGAGAAATGATTATTACATCTTTTAAAGCTGTATGTTGAGAATTTATTCTCTGTAAGAAATCATTGTTACTAAATTTGGGAAATAATTATTATTCCCTCTAAGGTTTCATGCCAAGGAAGCCACAACAAGAATCCATTTAAAAAAAAAAAAATTTTATCCTGAAATTTTGTACTTTATTAATAAGTATGTTAAAGTTACGACCAAGTTAAGTTAAGTGACGGCCACGTAGTGAGGGTCGTCACAATGATAGTTGAGGGTCGGTTTGTTTTAGGGGTTCAAATTATGGTGGTTTGAATTATTTAGGTTTGAAATGAAAAGTTTAAAAATTATGGTTTGAAATTAAGACTCAAAATAAAATCTGAAATTATGTTTAAATATTAAAAAAAAAGAGTCAAAATAGCACATGGGGGCACTGTCTTTCAAGCCTAGGCTTCTGTTGGATAGAGTCAAAATACCACATGGGGGCACTTTCTTTCAAGCCTAGGCTTCTGTTGGGTGGTTTTTAGCACTAGAATGACTTGTTTAGAGTTTGAGACTGGCTTCCAATTTTCAAACCAAACACCATCTTTGGTTCAAAATTGGTTTCAAACTCCTTGAATTCTCAAACAAATGTCTCCTAATAGAGTGTTTGAGAGCATTGGTTAGAACTAATTTTGATTAAAAACATTATAACATGTTAAAGTTTTACATTATAGTATATTTTTTCTTAACACTGTAACATATAAAAACTTTACATTATACCAACCTAAAGTTTTGATTACGACTCACGATCTCAAACACCAAGTAAGTCTTATTGTGCCTGCAAAACATCACGTGCTTCTTCTCTTATTAATATGACACTGTCTGATGAGTGAGCTTCCTAGGTTCCAGCAGGTTTAGTCGGTTAAATTGAACAACTTGAATTGGCGAGTGTTAACAAACAAACAATAACATAGACAAAGTGCCAGGAAACGATGATACAAATCTGGAGGGGCCAAAGTGTCATATAGACAAAATTCAGGGGATGCTTGTAAATTAATCTATTTTTGCTTATTTTTGACAAAAGGCGACGACTTTAATTTTGCATCTTCTACAGTAGAAAGATATTAGCACGCGCTAAAATAAAAGCGTGGCCCAACCTTACGTATTGCAGGGGGTGGACTGTACATAAATGCTTCTTGTGATTGTGTGTGGAATCTTCCTCTGACCAAGAAGGACTCCTTGCCACCTAAAATATATAATGTATATCGCTGCAAAATTGCCATCTAGAAGCTGCGATTGTTAGCCGCAGAGTCGTACGTTAATCAATGTTCATGGCAGCCAGGAATCAGGATACGTATTCAATCAAACCCTGCGACTGTAATTTCACCTCCTTAACTAAATTATAATGATTAATCTCTTTGTTAACCCCAAGAAAAATGAAAAATAAATGTTCTTGATTAATCACATCATTAAAATCTACGTTTTTATTAATATTTTTATCAATATTTTTGTACTTTGAAAGTATGATATGAAAACAAGATAATTGTATTTTTTCTACAAAATGTCTAAAATTTTCTTAATAATTTTATCCGATATCGATATTTTAACAAAATATCAAAAAAAGTTAATAGGTAGAGATCAAGTTATATATGCATAGCAATTACAAAATTATATAAGAAACTATTCAAACTTTATATTTTGGTACTAATATTGTTTGAACCAAAAAGATATTCCAATATCTTTAAACCTCTTAGAAGTTCTTTTTGTTTTTTTGTTTTTTTTTTTCTTGTATGAAACTAGGGCTGACAATTCGTGTTCACGTATCGTGTTCGTGCCGACACGTTTATAACACGACACGATTAGACTACACACGAACACGATCAATAAACATACCTAAAATACAAACACAAACACACAAACATAATCAATAAACGTGCCTAAAATATAAACACAAACACGACACACCTATAACACGACACGATTATTACACAATTAAAAAATATTAATATTTAATTTTTTTCCTATATAATTTATTTTACTCAATTAAAAAAACTAATATTTAATTTTTTTATATTGAAACCAAAATAAATTAAAAAATGTTAAATATTAATATAAATAATATAACAATTTTTAATTATTTTACATTTTAAATTCTAATTTTAATTTTTTCTTTAATTTTCAATTATTATACTTTAACTGTATTCCTATTTTGTCTTTATTAGAGAAAATTCGTTCACAGCCCGCTGGCTTTCGTTCACAGCCAAGGCGTTAATGGAGCAAGTGAGACATTATATAGGAAAAGGGTTAGAAGAATTTTGTTTCACTTCCGATGTGGGACTTTTTGAGTCAAAAGCAAAAAATCATAATAAATATAATAAAAGTTATCACAAAACGTGAGAGAGTAGTCCAGAGTGCTGGTGGGCGGCAAGCTTATAAACGCACCCGTGCAAGGTTCGACTCCTGAGCTTGCAAAATTTTTAAGAAAAGCTACTACAAAACATCAAAGAGTAACCCAGCTTGGTGGTGGCAAGTGTGAGAAATGCACTTAAGGTGCAAGGTTTAACTCTTGACCTTGCAAAATTCTTAAGTTTTTTTTATTTATTTTTAAGTTTAAATGTTTTATAAATAAAATAAAAGCTATTACAAAACATGAGCTGCCCGACGTGGTGGTGGCAAGCGTGAGAGATGTACCCAAGGGTCAAGGTTCAGTTCTTGACCTTGCAAAATTCTTAAATTTTTTTTTTTATTTTTAAGTTTAAATATATTATAAATATAATAAAAGCTATTATAAAACATCAACCAATAGCTCAACTAGTGTCGTTGCTGTCCAAACCCATTTATTTCGTGTCGTTTTCGTATCGTGTCATCGTGTCGTGTCCGAATTACCGGCCCTATATGAAACTATATATAAAGCATTTGTACTAGTTTACTTTTAACTATTTTACTAAATTTGAAATTGTATGCTTATCATGTGCCATATTATAATAACTTTTTTCTATTCGTATTCATCACATATTTAATAATTTGGTTGAAAAGTTATCTAAATTATGTATCATTAACTATTTTAGAGTTTTTTAAAGTCTCATTTAAAAATAAAAATGGTTTAAGATAACTTTTCACATTTTATATCAATTTATACCCAAATCAATATATTCATAAGATTTAAGTATCGATATTTTCATTGATATCGATATTTTCTTTGGCCACACGATCCTTTTCAAACTTCCTGCATAATTTCGACAAAAATTGTTGATGACTGACACGTAGGCTTTCGTTTTCCTATTTTTAACCGCGTACGTAACAGTTTGTTGCTAGCATGGTTATTAAAAGCACATGGCATAAGGTAAGTTTTAGTAATTAACTAATGGCATAAGGTAAATTTTAGTAATTAACTAATGACTCATCATTCTCGTGAATCTCTTGATTCTTATGCTTCTGTACGTTGAACTAGGTCCGATGGTATTTTTGAGCTTTTCTTCTTTTTTTCTTTTTTTCTTTTTTTTTTTTTTTTTTTTTTTTTTGAAAATTGACTTTGTACAAAACAAATAGAAAATTTGTTTCCACTTTCGTATATGCATTGCAAACTGATCATGAAATTGACGAATTTGATTTTTTTAAAAAAAAGAACTTAAAAGAGGATACCATCAATGTTAAGCATATCTAATAAAAGAAAACCTCACCTACATCTTTCATATTATAAGATTTTTTTTATTAAAACATGTTGTTAAATACCGCTAGTTTTTTACAACATAAAAGAAATTGGGTTGGGTAGCTTATTCTTCACCCACAACAAAATTATTATCCCAACTTTTCCAAAGTTAGAGATATGGCTGGTTAAAGAAGCAGATCTTTCGAGTTTCTGTTCTTCTAAATTTGATCCCATTTATGCCAAGAGTTGAGGAGCAGATCCACCACCTTCGTTAGAGTGCTTGCGACCAAGAGGTTTGTGGCGAATGGTGGTTGCATATTAGGGAAGTTGACGTTTATGACGAGGAGGAAATCGACCTACGTGGTCAATTACGGCAATATCTTCTCCAGCAACAGCATGAACAAAGTTCTCTATAGCATCGTCGTTTTAATGGGGTGGTGGTGAGAATCGTGATGGTGGCTGTTAATGCTTATTTTATCACAAGGTCTAAGACCAACTCATATCTCGCAATATAGCCCAAGATATAGAATGTGGACTCAAGTCACATTCCACATGGTGGAGATCTCTAAGCAGGCCGTGATTTAGAAGGTCAAGGGACGTGAGGATGTTTATTTTATCTGGTCCAATGAGATTTTTAACCTGATTGGGAAGTCCTTAGGATAAAATGGATGTGAACAAAATTAGAATAAAAACCCATATATGGAAGGAAACTCAATTAAGGTATCTTAGACCTAGCACCTAGGCGCTAGGAAGAAGAGCCACCGCCCTAGGCTAGCGCCATGGCGTTGGGATGTGAGGTTGAAGCGTTGGAGGCGAAATAGAAAACGCTTATCAAAGGATGGCGCCGTGACGCCCAATTAAGAATTTTAAAAATTTTAATTCTGAATTTTTTATTTTCTTTCCTATTTGCTACAAACCTATAAATAGGTCTTCGTTAGGGTTTTTTGAGCAGTCTTTTTCTAAGAGAATAGGAGAGAAAAAAAGAGCCAATGGTGGAGGAGAAGAAGAGTATCTCAGAGATGGATTCTCAACTTCATATTTGACTTCATAAACAGTTTTTATTTCTCTTTCCTTTCTTCATGTTTAAGTTTCTATTTATGAAGTTTTCTTTTATTATCATGAACTAATTTCATTTATCTAGGTTTGTATTGGAACCCATTCATGAAACTTGATTAAATGTTATTTTCTTTTCTATGATTTCATTCTACAAAGTGGTTGTTTATTTTATCTTCAGCTTGATGCAATTTAATTAATTGGCCATTGATTGAATTGATTCAATAAACCCCAATAATATTGAGGGAGTTATTTTGTATTCATGACCTAGATAGAATAACATATGTTAATTTGAGATGGACATATACTCACATTACATGTGCATCCATTTTGAGGGTTTGTTCTTAATGAATTCTCTTTGATTTAATTCTTATAGACATATAGTGAATTATTTGAGAAGGGCATTGTTGCATGATCATCAATGGAGGTTAGTGAATATTTTTGTGCGCTCAAGTGACAATAGTAATAAAATAATTAATTATAGAAAAAAAGAGCATTTTTAATCAAGTGGATTGTTGGGGAAATTATAAACTTAGGTTCCATCATTTATTGACTTTTATTTATTAATTTAGAATTCTATTTTCAATTTCCTGTTTTATTTTATATTTTACAATTTTCATTATTATTTGAATAAAATTAGAGAATAATAAATTAGTAATTAACAATAAAAATAGTTATTAGCTTGTGTAGAAACAATACTTTTCTCATGTCTTTATTATTTATGCATTATTTATGCGATACAAATACTTACGTATGTAAAATCGACAACAAAGTCCAGCTCAAACTAGTAAAAAAAAGTAACAACCATTTAAATAATTACAACTAATAGGAAGGGCTTGTAAATGGGAAAGTTTGAAGTACCTGGTTGTGTCCTTTCTTCATTCAACAGGCTGATTTAGAACGAACAATGACTAAACCAGAGTTGGAGACTTTCATGGTGATGTTTACACGATGTCATGGGTCAGATACAGCTTTTGTCTTGCCCAGCCTTTTCGTCTGGTTCATTGAAAATGGGCCTGCAATTGAAAAAAGAGCTCGGGCTGATTAATCCAGTAAGCGTTTAGCGATGGGGCTTCAATTAGCACATGGGTAACGACAGAATGTCAAGTGCAAGAATGTTAATGGGGATCTCTTTATGCAAGTTCTAAGGTGTTTTGGTACGTATGGTTTTAACTAATTTAGTTTAAAATATTGTAATATATAAAAAATTTATGCTGTAGTTATGAAAATTTTATACTATATATATATATATTTTATATTGTATCATATGAGAGTTTTACATTTTAATAACTAAAAGTTTTGGTTAAAACAAATTTTGCCAAAAACCCTTTAAGTATTCGAGCAATATTGGCATAAGTAGCAAAATGATTCAAACGTTGAACGCTTAGTTGGAAAAGTAAGTTAAAACTTAAACACTGTAGCATATAAGAGCTTTACACTTTAACAAACTATTATAGCATATAAAAGTTTTACACTGTAATAAGTTAAAACTATCAAACAAAGCTGCAGTAATAAGAAATAGGCAATAAATCACTCAACATATTACATAGATTTGGGCCATGCTTTCTCTGCATTGTGTTGTAAATATGTTAGATTACCAAAGCTTCTTCAATTTTTTTTTTTAAAGAAAAGAAGGGAATTTTTTTTTCCATTTTACTGTGTCAGAAAGAGATGCACCCACCACAAGCCACAGCAGAACACAGGAAGGCTGTTAAACAGTGGGCGGGGAGCTCAAGAAAACTAATAAAAAATATTTGACTCAGACGCCTACAAGTCCACTCCTACGTTAAGCAAAGGACATCTCCAAGCAAAAAAGGACACTTTATTTAATTTTGTCAACAAGGAAAAAAAAAATGCAAGCTATTTTCCCTTGATTTAGAAGCCTCCTCATGTTTCAACTATATGTGGCCAAAATCCCTCTTGGCAAACGACTACAAAGCGCACTAAAGTTACTCCTACCTCATGAAGCCTGTGAAAGGTCCATTGTGTGAATGTGTGGGGTACCATGTCAGACCAAAGGTCTTTTTGCGCATTTAAAGAAACCCATCCAAACTTTGACTGCCCATGAAAAACAAATCGCGCCATAGATTTTCCCACCCTCGATGCTGAAGGCAGAGAACTCAAAAATACGCAAAAATCCCAAGTCAATTTCAAGATGTATTTTAGCTTTTGCAAAGAAGGAAAATTAGTGTAACGTAACAAACCAAGTGGTAAATTGAAGTAAAAGTAGAGACTTTGAATACACACAGTACACACAAGGGTCTACTTACTTGGCCACAGCGCCCACCGGACGTGGGGTAAGATAAGACATTGGGCCCCACCTTAAAAACCTTTCGAGGTTTGCTCTTGTCTTTCTCTCCGAGTCACTTCACGTGACCCTTCTCGGTCCGTCAGAGTCCCCTCTTTACTAAGCACAAGGCCCCTTTCTCTCTCGCTCTTCTCTGCGCAACTCCAGGAAGGTAGGCACGAAATCTAAATCTGAATTCTAAAGTTCCCAAGATCAGATTTTTGCCCCAGAATCCAAATGGATTTCTCAGATCTCCATCTTTTTACATGACAAGCTCAAATCTTTCCCCATTTTTTCTTATTTTAAAAACTTCAATGTCTCTCGTTGCCGCCATTGTTGTCCTCATCACTTTCTCCCCATATTCTTCAACACCAGTCAACGCTTGCTCTTCCAAACCAGAGACCTCAAAGTCTCCCTCTCACTGCCCTCCCTTCACTTCATCCTCTCTTTCTTTCCCTTTCTCCTCCTCCCTAGGCTGTGGCCACCCTGCTTTCCAAGTAAAATGCTCCACCCCACACTCCACAATCTCCATTAACGACCTCTCTTTCTCTCTTCTTAGCTTCGATCTTAACTCCTCTTCTCTTCTCCTCTCCCCAAATCCGTCCGACGACCCAGAAACCTGCTCTTCTCTCCGCTTCCTCTCTATCCCTTCTCGCCCCATTAACCTCACCGGATCGCCATTTCGAGTCTCAGAAGCTTACTGTTCTCGCCTCGCCGTTCTTCGATCTTGTTCCCCTCCGGTCTTGCCCAACTGCAGCCATTGTCCATGGCATTGCAAGCTTGCGAAAAGCCCTGTTCATCTTCTTCTTCAGGCCTGTGGATCTGTTCACCGTCACGCCTCGGAACAAGAAGGCTGCCAAGAGGATGTCTTGGAGTATCTAGAAGAGTTGATGAGGATTGGGATCAAGTTCGAATGGGAAGAGGTTAAAGACGATTACTTCACGAACTGTACGGACTGTCAGACCGAAAATGGCATCTGTGGATTCAACTCCTCCGATCCAGGAAAACAGTTCCTCTGCTTCCGCTCTCAAGCTCGATTCTCTCCGCCGTGGATGAGCGTCGACAGCCCAAGGAGAATGGCGGTGTTGTGCTCCCTTTTCGCTTTGGCTTGTGCTTTGCTCTTTGCTCTGATTGGGTTCTCGGTTTTCCGCTCCGGGAGGTTCAGATCGTCGGTTGCAGGAGAAGATCCGACGACGCTGTTCCTCCACCGCCACCGGTCTGCGAGCCTTCTCCCGCCGGTTTTCACCTACGAGGAGATGGAAGACTCGACGAACCGGTTCGACCCGAAGAGGAAGATCGGCGACGGCGGGTTCGGGTCGGTTTACCTAGGGCAGCTCCGCGACGGCAGGATCGTCGCCGTGAAGTACCTCCACAAGCAGAACCACCATGGCCAGGCCTTCACGAGCAAATCCTTCTGCAACGAAATCCTAATCCTCTCGTCGATTGATCACCCTAATCTCGTTAAGCTTCACGGCTACTGCAGCGACCCGAGGGGCCTTCTCCTCGTCTACGACTATGTCCCGAACGGAACCCTAGCTGACCACCTCCACGGCCCCAAATCGCAGCACCGGAAGGGCTCGCTGACGTGGCATGTCAGAGTCGACATTGCTCTGCAGACCGCCATGGCGATGGAGTATCTCCACTTCTCCGTCGTGCCGCCGGTGGTTCACAGGGACATCACGACTGCGAACATCTTCGTCGAAAGGGATATGAGAGTTAAGGTCGGAGATTTCGGGCTCTCGAGGCTTCTCGCGCCTCCGGAGAACGCCTCGACGGCGACGTCGCGCTCCGATTGCGTCTGGACAGGGCCTCAGGGGACGCCGGGGTATCTGGATCCGGACTACCACCGGTCGTTCCGGCTGACAGAGAAGAGCGACGTGTACAGCTTCGGCGTCGTTCTGCTGGAGCTGGTTTCGGGCATGAAGGCGGTCGATCAGAGCAGGGACAAGAGGGAGATGTCGTTGGCGGATTTGGTCGTTTCGAAGATTCACATGGGGTTGCTCCACCAGGTGGTGGACCCGGCACTGACGGCCAACGACGGCTGCGGAGAGGCCGTGGAAGGCGTTTCCTCGGTGGCGGAGCTGGCGTTCCGGTGCGTCGCGGCGGACAAGGACGATAGGCCCGACGCGAGGGAGGTCGTCGAGGAGCTGAGGCTGATCCGGAGCCGTTCACGTGGGGTGGAGGCGGGGCCCACCTTGATTGGGGCGTCCAACGCGAGCGTTGAGGGATTGTGACTTGTGACGTGGCAAAGGAGGTGATTGATTTTTGAGCTTAATTTGATTGGTGGACGTGGCAAAATGCGTATGTGTTGTGTGGGTTTGGACTGATGAAGTGGACGTTTTGTGTCAGACAGTGTTTTTGGACGTACCGCATGTAGAAAATTTTTCCTTTTCTCTTTCAAGGAATTAATGTAGAAATGTTATGGCACCAAAAAAAAAAAAAGAAGAACAGAAGAAAAAAACACTAATGTAGAAATGTTAATAGAATCTGTTGTTGCCAAACTTTCGGATCGTGTCGTTTGTGATCCTTTGTTTTTCCTCCTTTGGGACTTTCCCAGGCCTTACGAAGTTACTATGCTCCAAAATTTTATTTGCTATGTTTTGCTCAAAGAAAATATTTCAGCCGTGGCAAAAGAAAATTATCAATTATTACCTCAAAGGATCTCAGCAAACTTCCATAATTTCTTCTCATTATTACCCAAAGTCTTGTTTACAATAAAAGTGAAAAATCCCTCCAAAACCAACTGGTTCAAGGCCTCTAGCTTAAGTTGATTTCAATCAATTTATTATTTATTGATTTTCAAGAGCAGTAGGTTCAATCCCAGCATTAAAAATAAAGATAGTTATATAATTATACCTTTTAGTTTTAATTATTTTTCAATTTGTTTCTCTTATTTTAAAAACTATAAAGGTATTTTTTAAATTTAAAAATTTGTTTTAATTTCATCCTTACAGATAAAAAAAAGGGGCAAAACAACATAATTTTCTTTAAATAGTTATGAAAAATATCTCATGAAAATAAAAACATAAAATTTTTTAAAACAAAACAAGAAATTTCAAGAAAAAGTTCTTAAGTTTTATGACTTTTTAAATATTAAAATATTTTTTAAAAATTTTCTCAAGAAGAAAAATATATTTTAAAAATAAACTTGGTCTAATTAAGAGTATATTTGTTTTATCTTTACATGTTTTTCGTTCAAAAAGCCTGCGACGGATAAAATTGAAATATGTGTTTTAAATTCAAATGATACCTTTATAGTTTCTTAAAACAGAAAGATAAATTAAGAAATAATTAAAACTAGTAGGTATAGTTATATAATTAACCCATTAAAAATATTATAATGTGTGTGACAAACTGAAAAAATTAATTTAAAAACTGTAATATGTGAGAGCCGTAAAATATAATCCTCTTTACTTTACACTATAACATATATGACTTAACATTATTATTGGTTTGAAATTGGTTAAGCAAAGGAAGGTAAGAAATTAACCTATTGCAAAACGTGATAAGACATAAGAGACAATATCTTTAATCATTCACCCAAAAAAACAAGTCATCTTTAATTGTCTTCTCTAATGATGGGTGAATGAGTTGCACTCGGGCCTGAGCAAACATGCAGGTCAATAGTGGTGTCAAATGAATTCTAAAGCAGACTCGAACATGACCTGTCAACATCTCCATTGGGTTGTTGGACCGACTTGAGACCTTTTTTACACACCTTTGCCCTATATGTTCCTTAATGGTTTGAATTTTAAGAACCAACCATAAAGATAATCATGTAAAACTTCAATGATTTGCTCTTTTGCTTTTCCCTTCGCCTCATTTTCGTCAACGTGAAACTCAACACGCGCCCACAACAACCGCATGGTGGATCACTCCGACAAATTGAAAGGCCATAAATCCATTCTCAAACATTATGTAGTTTAAATGGATGTCTACTCATATGTAGTCTAAGTGGAATTGGAACCAAATCATTCTCAAACATTATGTAGTTTAAATGGATGTCTACTCATATGTAGTCTAAGTGGAATTGGAACCAAATCACATAACCAGCAGTAAATCTACACGACACTCTCACCGTTGAGTAATCTACTAATAATTATTAAATTTTCAACCGTTAAATATGTAAAACAATGATTAGATCATATCCAATGGTTTAAAAGCTTACACCTAAAAAGAAAAATGGGCATTTTATTTTTTTATATTTTCTATTTTAGGTTAATTCTAAAACTTTATTCCAAAACTACACCTTTAGTTTTCTTATCTTATTAAATATATACCTTCATATTAGATTTAATATACAAATTTATACTTTATCTCAGTTTATAATTTTATTTTGACCATTAAAATAATCAAATTATTATTATTAATTAAAAGAGAAAAAATTAAACTTTCAATAAATAAGAAAACAAAAATACGCAAAATACTAATTTTTGAGAGTATTCTATAAATTTTTGAAGTCAAAAACCTTACTATAAAGTTATTTTAAGTTTTTAAAGTTTCTTATTTTTTAATTTAAAAGTATTTTGGCATTTTTATATCAGAATTGAAGATTGATTGACAAACAGTATAAATTTGTATATTAAATTTGATTTAAAAATATATATTTGATGAAATAAAAATAAAGAAATATAATGTTTGATTAAACCTAACCGGGTGTTTGGCAAAGTGTTGGGAACTGCGGTTCTCACCACAAACTTAATTATGAACAGTATAAAACTCTCACATGCTACAGTAACAATAAAAAAAAATGCTACAGTATAAAGCTCTCACATGCTACAGTAAGTGGTTCTCATTACTGATTTCCATCATCTTTCAAACACCCCATAAATTATAAAGTATTAAAAGAGACCATTACCAAAAAAGGGTATAAAAAGGGAAATAAGTCAAAGAATAAGGGCGAAACGAAACAGAATGAAACGGTCAAATCAACTGTTCTTTATTTCCGTTGGATGTATATACATAAAACATACACACTGCTCAACAGTCAGTGCTACTGTGTTAGACATGGACATCACAAAGACTAACCCCAAAAAGAAAAAGCGAGAGATTTTGGCCGTGTGATCTTCACCGGATATTTAACCGTCCTTGGACTCCAAAACCTTGGCCTTCTCACCAACGATTATAGCTTCTTTACTGCCTATCATGTTGTATGCTCTTTCCAGGACCAAAAAAAAAAAAAAGAAAACTACATTCTTCACACGTGAAATTGTAACACTTAATAAGTAGGGCATAATTTTTATACATCATATTGTTCCCTAATCATATCAAATTAAAAAAAATATTATAATTTAACAAAATTTGATAAAAATTTGACAGTTTAAAGCTGTGTCTTATTAGTATTTTTCGATTCTTTATAAAAGAATTCTCCTATAACTAAATGTTCATAATAAGTTGAGACGTCACCAAATGCCACAAAAAGGGAACTTCTCCCCTATTTTTGATACCCTTTTCAAGTGCTTCAATTGCTACAAAATCAAACAAAAATTCAAAGAAAAGCACGATCGTAGTTAGGAGTAGTACGACGACGTTTTCAACATGCGGAAAAGCACAGGCCAAACCTCTTGTAGCTTTCTCCAGCGCTCAACAACATGGAGTACCAGACTTCACTGAACACATCAAGTTGCTCATCGGAAGCCCCAATCATCTTGCATTTAAAAAAAGTTAAAACGTTTTGCTAGTCATAAATGTGAAATTTAGGCTACTCGAATGAAGCAGAACCAAATGCTGAGACCTTATAGTTTCTGGTGTCAAAATCCGTCCCAAGCAATTCCAATGCTTGCTCATTGTTACCCTTCCCATACTCAGTGCATGGCTTCTGCTTGCTGATACGAAGAAAATCCTTATCTTCTGAGAAAATTAGTTCTGGCTTAAGACAAGTAACATAGTTTGTTTACAAAGAAAATAAATTATGACTAAATAGACAAGTAACATAGTTTGTTTACAAAGAAAATAAATTATGACTAAATCTCTGATGTCAACTAATATGCAGTGATAGCTATTCTAGAACAGAAATCTACGTGGAAGGCATTCGAAAAAATGAATAAATAAATAAATAATTGCTCCTAAAAAGATTAATGCAAAGGCCCCGCCAAGAAGAGCCTAAAAGCAGTGAAACTTGGAGACATTTGTTGAAACCTAAGCTCTAAGTCTCTTCACTTATAATACGCGAGTCTGAAAATTCAAAATAGGAAAATGGAGGTCAACATTAGTGGAAAAGGAAGTTTTGATCGAACTAACCGATAGGCCTTTCTGCATCAATTGTTGCTAGATACCTCTAACCTGGATTTTAAGCCTTTAAGCAAATCTTCAGCTTTAGAAACCTCACCAGCATTAGCCAATGCCCATAACATCAAAATGTCGAAGTGCCAATCCATAAACCAGTTGCGCCGAGCAATGTGGTTCATTTACTGTTAGTGTGGGACAACAATAAGTAATTTGCTGTCAGCTAATGAGAAAAATGAGGATCGCATCTGCAACTCACTTGATCCATGATGCAATAAGTTAAGGTCTTTAGAGGGTCCTTAAAATCTTCAATTTTGCCAGAGAATTCAAGTAAACCTAATTACACAACAAATTGAAAAAAAGTTGGTTATGCTGAAAACAAACTAATTATGTCGAAGAAATTAGATAGAATATACCATCGGTTGATCGGCATCGAGTCTTTCTAACTCCTTCCAAATACGTTGATCATAAACCACAAGAATTCTTTGAATCGGCCAATGGCCTTCCAAGAAACAAAGAGCTACATGCCACCAGTGGTTTGTGATCCTGAGATTGTAAATGCTTCAGCTTCCTGTATATGCTAAAAGGCTAAAAATACTAAAACTCACAAAGAAGTCGAGTTTAACTTATTTAGCACGCGTACACAGATGATGACAAACAGTCCCAAGAAGGCGAGCATGTAATAATTATATATCATTAGTGCCGTGTACATCAATGAAGACTATGAACATGCAATTACAAGTGCTCTAAGCGCTTGGTAAACTATTCCGTAAGTGGCCCATTTTGCAATCATTAGCTGTTAATCATTTGAAAAACTAAGTGATGATCTCAGTTTTATGTAGAGTGAACAAAAGCTTTGGGTTCCCGGTGCTCTAATTTTCCCACCTGAATTTACACCGTCTAACTGGGTTAGAGGAAGCACTGGAGGCTCCCAAGGCAGTTGGAATGAGCTTCAACCGGAGGGAAGGCAGCAAGCACGGCGGCAGCATACACGGATTGCAGAGAGCAAGCTTCAATGGCAGAGGTACGATCCACGTTTCTGCTTATGTCTTATATGCGTATGGTTATTGCATATAATTAAGTCTAACAGAGCAAGCTTCCATGAAATCTACCGCTTTCTGAAACCGGCATTTGTTCTGAAGAACATGGCACATGTGTAAAAGAATTCAAATATCAGCAAGGGCGAAAAGCTTCTTTACAGTACGAGTTTCTTGATGCATCATCTAACTGTAATGAAGCAAAATACAATAATGAAGCATATATGTTTGTCAGTGGCTCTGTAGATTCTCTAGAGCATACACGAAGAACCGCAGTAACAACTACAGCTCATATTATGTTGTGCAAAGAAGTCTAGCTTGTTGATCTCTAATGCCTCTTTTGCAGCTTTCTCAGCATCTTCCATTCCGCCTAGCTCCAGCAATGCAAACGCAAGCATACCATATATGTCAACTCTTTTCTTGATTTTGCGGCAGAACTTGTTCAAAGTGAAAATCGTTGACAGACCAATCAAGGTAATGTATAGCATGTTTAACGTCATGAAGGAATAAAATACATATATATATATATATATATATATATATATATAGACATATATATATATAAGGTTTTGATCGCTGAAAGTGAAAATCGTTGAAAGACCAATCGTTGGAATTGGTTTTGACCTGTTGTTGTGTGAGACCGTCTTCTGTTTTGATAATTTGTTTGCGCCTTTGATTTGTTTTCCCTTTAAATGTTTGTCTTATTCTTTAATTTGGTCACTTGAGTTTCTTAAAACTGATTATAATGACAATCTCTTTGATTATGTTAGTTTGTTAGACTCAGAAATTGGTATCTTTTGTCCCTCTTTTCTTTTTTATTCAATTATTACATTAATATTTTTCAAATAAAATGCTTTACATTTATGCAGAAAATTGAAAGCTTTTTCATTGTTAAAGAGATTGGCTTGCTGTTAGGATCATATATATGCAGAACCCACCATCATTGGATCATGCATATATTAACCCATTTCTAGAAGAGTTAGCTGTGAAAATTTTTTATGTTGTTTGGATTGTTTTATGTTGTGTTTTATATTTGTTACTTGTTGAGTTTGTTTTTTCCTTTCAAAATGTTGATTTTAGTTTCTTAGATATTTAAAGTTTCAAAAGAATAAAATCTAGTATAAAAAATCACAAAAAAAATCAATCCAAAAAATGTCCTAAACCGTTGTTCAAACCAGACCGAACTATTCCAAAATGGTCCAGTTCGATTTGGTCTCAAATGTTAAATGGTCTGGTCCAATTTCATTTTTCCTAAACTACTAAAAATGGTTTGGTTCTAAAAACTTGACGGTTTGAGACCGGACCGAACCGTGCATACCCCTAGCAGTCAAAAACAAAAGTTAGAATGACCTTACTATAACATGTGAGAGCTTTTATATTATAGTTTATTTTTACTTTATACTGTAATATTTAAGGGCTTTATACTCTAACAGTTAAAACAACATTTTTTGAACGACGTTACAAAATGCTCTCTTAGACTAACATTTTTGATATTATCAATTTTAACTAAAACCTTTAGTTGTATGTTATAGTAATTAAAAAAAATAAACTGCAGTCTAAAGCTCTCCTACTGTTTTAAACCAAAATTTACTCTTTCCTACACCCTATACAAATGGAATGGAGAAGAATCAAGGTCCTGGGCCTTCAACAACTATCAGCCGAAGCTCAGAAGGCCCAACATTGACATAGCTCCTGCCAAGGGTTTGCACTCTTGCGCGAAGAATGACTCGAATCTTTAACAGATAGAAGCGAAGGCACCAAGTAAGTCGTCCTCACCACTATGCCACTACCATTAGTGATCTTTAAAGGATCTGTTTAGTAGGTCTTTAAAGGTATCCAGAAAGAAGGATTGTTTCCATCAATAGCCTATAAGAATATCCACTTATTTTATTTTGACTACAATATTTACTTTTAAAGTTTGAAAACTCTAACGCTTTAAAATATACTATTTTGACTTCTCTATCTAGAATTTATCATACAAAATTTGGCGCAAGGATGGTACTTGAGGATATTAAGTGTGATAATATGGTCAAAGGAAAAAAAAAAAAAACAGATTTTAAAAAATGATGTAATTCTAAAATATAATCAAATATGGACTTGGCGGTACAATTGGGTTATAATTCAAATCTAATTTTTATTTTTCCTATTTTCTTTTGAAATGTTTTCTTTTTTTGGCGTTTTATCCTTCTTAACACCATTATTTGCCATAATCATATTAGAATTCATCTAAAAATAAACAGTTTATCAATAAAAAAGATCAAAATTGTAATTTAAACGTCACGATGACTAAACCGCTATAGTAAATTTACGTACATCTTATACTTCAGGACAATTTGTGAAATAACCAAGAAAGAAATATATAAGAGCACCTTTATGTTATTATGCTTTATTTGAATTTTCTTTATCAAATCCCTCGTCACCAATAGGGATTAAAACTAGAATTCTTAAAAAAAAAAAAAAAAAAATGAAACACCTCATCCTATCCCCTCCCCTTTATTTTCTCCTGTACTTTTTTCCTCCTACCAAATAAGTTTCAAGCCTAAAAATTGATCATTACACCTTTTCGATCATCACCTTTGTATTTACACCTTCCACAATATCTTTGTGTTTGTTTTTGTGTTTTCTTCTTTAATTGTTTGTTTTCTCTGTTGTTCTTTTCGTTCCGATCTAAACTGATGTCTGATTCAAATTCGTTACCTTTAAAGATGCCCAAAAGGCATCAAATATGCCTCTTAAATCGTTTGCTATATCTACGGCCATGAAGTCACAGGGCAGTGACTCATGTTGGACAAAATTCCTGCCTTGCCTTTCACCAGCAATAACAATGCGTAAGTTTCAAAAGACAGTCCAATGTGCCAGATAAATTTATAGGACGTTTGGAAGAGTGGAGTTTAAAATACAAATAGTATAAAGCTCTTACATGCTATAGTGTAAAATAAAAATATGCTACAGCATGTGATTTAAGTTGTAGAGTTTAGAACTTTTTTCCCTAACACCCTGGTTATGTTCCAAACTGCATTAATAAAGTTTCTGCTTATTGACATATTAGTAAGAACTACTTATTCTAGGACAGTTTAAAACCGCCATAAACTTGTTTGTATTGGTTCTTACAACATTTTCCACAACGGTTTTAACCATCATAAAACTCTACATCTTTGTCATTTATGGTTTAGACATGTGCGTTAATTAAAACAACTAACACAACAAGTAAAAAAATCTCTCTCTTTTTTTTCTTTAAACTCTTCTGCAAAGGAAGGAGACATCTTCTTGTAGGAGAACAAACTTGTGGTTTAAAATGAATGTCTCTTATCGTTTGTTTCAGATATATATATATATATTTTGTGTTAAGTAACATGAAAACACGTTGTCTATAAATATATCATAGTAAAACATCGTAATAATACATTAATTAATATAATGTTTGCTACGATTATTATATAGTATAAGTTGAAACATATGGTTAATTAATACAATCTATGTCGTATTATAGAATAGACCTATTTTTAGTTTACGTTAGGTTCATGGTTCTTGTTATAGTTGGGTCCAACATAGGGTCAGAGTTAGGTTGACATGGGATTGGGTTCGTAACCTATAATTTTTTAAAAATTGAGGGTAAATTTATATTTTTTAAAAATTATATTTTAATTTTTCAATTTTTAAAAAATTATATTTTGATCTCATATTTTTTAAATACGTCATTTTTACCCCACAATTTTTAAAAATTTATGTTTTGATCTTAAACTTTAAAAATTACATTTTGACCCTTATACAATATGTTATGTACTAAACACCATATTATGTTATGATAATACAACACAATATAATACAATCTAATACAACTTCTGTGACTCTATCTACCGAACATAGCCAATTTGTATGTTTCAATAAATTAGATGATATTAAAGAAAGAAATAAAAAGAGATGAAAAGAAACGGTAGATACACGCAATGTTTGTCACCTCCAAGTCACGTCCAAATTAAGATGAGCAGGAAATTTAGTCGAGTATCTTGTCTTACAATGTAACCAGAAAATCTTTCCGAAAAAATTAGTGCTAGTAGCTGAAAAAAGAAATAAAAGTGAGAGGATTATGTGGTAGGGGCACAAGATTACACATATATCATCATACATTATTTCGCTGCTCAATACACATACTATATGTGTATATATATACACACGCGTATATATACTAGTAATTGGAAAGCACGTGCTATGCACATATGTTTTTAGTGGGTTGATTTTGTTTAGGGTATGTGCATGATTTATTTTTCTTTAAGAGTTTAGAGCATTATCAAAAAGTGTTTAAAAAAAGAGAGAGAAAAGAGATTCATTTGAAAAATAGTATTAACAGTAATAGGGATAAATTATAGATCATGTATCGACGAGAAAATTAACTAAAAATGACACAAAAACGTTCGAATAGAGACATATTTGAGATAAATTATTTTAGTGGCAAAATTAGGAAAAAAATATTTATGAATATTTTGGTATAGAAATATTTAAAGAGACAATGTGAAAAAAAGAGATTATTTTCATATTTGTCCTTTGAATGTGTCACTTATATCATTTTATCTCCGATTTTTAAAACAAACCGTTTAATCCTCTCAAACTTTGTTCCTTTAGTAAGTTTCTCCGTTCCATCTAACTCTATTAGTTTTTCGATGGTTTTTTAGGAAATATTTTAATATTTTCTTCCCAAATTATGTCATGTTTGTTATTTTGCCTCCTCTAACTTTCAGAATGTATGTCTCCCTAGTTTTTTTTTTTTTTTGGCAAATAATCTCATTTCATCTATTTTTGTTTGGCTTCACAAGTCAATGTTTTTTCTACTAACTTTGGAGGGAAAAAACCAAACATAAAAAAAGAGTTTAAGAGGAAAAAATAGATAAGGAAAAATATTCAAGAAAAGGTATTATTTTTTGCCATAGACCATTCCAATCATATAAAAGAGCTTAAGGAGAAAAAATAAACCCCCACAAAATTCCTTAAAAGAATAGAGCTCTTAAAGTTTTTTTTTTTTAAAAAGAACACTTTATTTTAATTTCTTGTAAAAAAACCCCTATTGAATTTTCTTTGTATTTTTATTTAAATGACATGTTATAAAAAATATCCATATGCAAATTGTGAGCATATGATTTGCTTTGACGTAGAGGTTATATAGAGTTAAAAGAAAAACAAACCAATTTATTAGCCAAATATAATTGAATGGAATGAGGTTATTTGCTAACAAAAAAATTAAAGGGACATGGTAACACATTTTGAAAATCGGAGGATAAAATAACATAAGTAATGTAGTTTAGAGAGAAATATAAAAATATTTTTCAAAAAAATAGTCTAAAAACTAACGGAGTTGGATGGAAGGGGGAAACTTGTTAATAGAACAAAATTTGATAAAATTAAATAGTATGTTTTAAAAGTTAAGGAGAAAAGTGACATAGGTGATATAATTTAGAGAAAATTTTGAAAATAATCTAATAAAGTAGGACGACGACACATCTGGAAAAAAAGTTACATTCATAGGGATAAAAAATATTTCAACAAGGCATATTAAAAAAAGATCATAAAAGAAAAAATTTAAGTAGGAATATGTTGTAAAGAAATTATTTCAATGAAGACAAAATAGAAAATAATTATTTAATAAAGTAGGTCAAAATAGAAGTTGTTTAGGGAAAAACAAAAACAGAAATAAGAGAAAAAAGGAACGCGAACTGAAAATAAATAAAAAGAAAAACAAGGAAAGGACCAAAAGGACAATACATGATTGACTGTTGAAGATTCAATATGAAGTAACTACATCAGTGTTATTTACATGTCGTACTAACAGAGACTAGGTAGGAACAGGTATACTAAATGCAAAATTTACGTTCCCCTGAAGCTTCCACATGCAAAAATTGAATTTCTCTAAAATTTCATCCAAATGTTTGGCAACATTGTTTGGCATCTCAATTAAAACCATTTGTTCTAACTATTTTCAACACCGTATTAATTGGGCTCAAAAGTGATTTGGCTTACCGACTTTTGTCGAATTGAAATTAATGTCATACGATTATGAGCACTCATGCCATTTCTTTGAGAACCTAATCTTATTCAAATACCCATCCGAGTAACAATAATAAACTCATAATAATTGAGCAAAATAATAATAATAATAATGAGTAAACATTAGAACCTAAATTTATGTCGTCCCTAATTAAATTTTTCACAATTGACTTTAACACCAACTCATCAGCTAATATTTTAGTATGTTTAATAATATGATTAGAATTAAAAGTTAAAATAAATTTATTGTAGCATGTAAGAGCTTTATATTGTAGTATATTTTTGTTTTATATTATAGTATATAAGAGCTTTATATTGCAACAATTGAAATTGTATAGTTGAAACAATTTTGCCCAACAACACACCTGTCCGACAAACTGGATATGCCTGGATAAATTTTGTCCACCTTTATCCCCACCATCTCTTCTGTCTACTTGTATCCCCTTCATCTCTTCTCTTCTCCATATAACTCCCATAAAAAATCATAATAAAAAGATAAAAGAAAAGAAAAGAAAAGAAAAGAAGAAGTCCCATTTTCGCTGAGGGCTCGGATCTCACTGAACATAAAGAACTTGCAGTACGATCTTTATGAAGAGACGTTGGACCAAAAGAGTGAGCTTCTTCTCAAATCAAATCTGGTTCACAAAGAAAGTACCAGATCTCCTTCATGGTGGGAAGCCCATTTGTGAATCACTCATCATTGTGGGGTACATTCTTGAGCTTTGGTCTTCTTCCGGTCACTCCATCCTCCCTTCTGATCCTTATGACACAGCTATTGCTCGCTTTTGGGCTGCCTACCTTGATGACAAGGTATATGCATGGTTAACTTTTGTTAGTTAGATTTTTGTTGTTGTTGTCATTATTATTATTATTTGTCTGTTTCTATGTTCTAAAATCAAAAGATCCTTTTTGCTATTTTTATAGAAACGAGAAAATAATATATAGTAACCTATCAGTAGACTCTGCTTTTTAGTTATAAGACTTGCAAAGAAAAAGTGATTTTAATCCGACATAACAGTTAAAAAATTATGCATTAGATATTCCCATAAAAAAAATTACTTTAAATAAAAAAAGATTAAAGGTCCTAAAAATTCAAGTGCAATTTTACTATGTTTTATTGTTGTCTTCTACACGATATTTTCAGTGTAAAGTACAATAAAGATCTAATGTTAAAGCCAATTGATGGTAAGTGTAATGTTTTTTTCATATTCATATTTTGAGGAGTTAAATAATTTCTAACTAATTACATTATGTTAACAACTGAAAAATTTGGGAAAAAAAAAAAAAGAAGCAAATTTGACAAAGTTAAGGTCACGTAATATAGTTGGTTAGACACCCAAAATTGACAAGAATTATCATGAGCTTTGTCAAATTCCTTGATCATTACATGCTAATTGAGGTAACTAGACCATCATATGCTTGACTCGGGCATTAGTGGTAATGATTCTCCCAAGAACGATCTTCACTTTTCATTGATACAAACAACAAAAGATTTAAGTAATAGTAAAAGCAAGGCTCATTTTTAGACTTGTAGTCAATTTAATCATGAACCAATTGGTGTCTCAAATCCTCATTGAATTTCGACCAAAAAGTGCAGCTTTACCCATCCCTCAAAGGCGCAGCGGTTTCACCAGACGAGCAGGAAAGGAAAGCGGCCATGGAACAGGCCCTAGCAGGACCATCACTCCTGGAGGAAGCCTTTGGTGAATGCAGCAAAGGAAAGCCTTTCTTTGGTGGGGACCACATCGGTTACCTGGACATTGCATTTGGGTCCTTCTTGGGTTGAGTTGATCCAAGTATTAGGTGGGCTCCCAACGGCGATTCATTGACAAACGACACCCAAGCTGGCCCAATGGGCTGACAAGTTCAGCCGAGACCCTGCTGTCAGTGGTGCTACTCCCGAGACTGTAAAGCTCATCGAGTGTGCTAAAGTCCTCTCCTCCAAACTCCAAGGTGCTCAATAGATTGATCTTGGTTGTGTGACTGTCGATGAGAATAAATTTGAGCTGCATTGATTTTTGTTGTTCTTAATATTTCTTGCGTTTTGCATTAAGAGTGTCGTTGATAACAATATTGTTTGTCGGATAATATTTGTGACCGACAGGGCACGTTTAAAAGATTCACAAGAGCAAAGTTGTCCCAAATAAATGGCCCAAAAGCTCATAACGTATGACATCAAGATTCATATACGGCAAACCTCAGTAGGCTGAACAACTTTTGAGCCCAATTAAATATAAGAGAAAATAAAAAAGAAAATGTTGCCGAACATTTTTGTGGAAGATAAAAGGAATTCAATTTTGCATTTAGTACTCATACCTACTTTCTTTAATTAGCATGATGTGTAAATAACACTCATATAGACTATACTCCCTAACATTATTAATGCGTTTGAATTAAAAATACCATAGAAAATATTGCAACAAAACAAATTAGAGTTTCAATTTTTTTAGTTTCGATGAATCAAACATCATTAACAAAATGCATCGGTCCAAGAAAGAAAATGATAACACTTCAAATTGAATCTTCAAAAAAGAAACGTTAGATATGTTGTTTGCTACCTTGATCACCCTGATCCAGCCTAACAAGCCCCCAAATGCAATGTTAAGGTAACCAATGTGGTCCTTACCAGGATGGAGATTGGCCGCGAGGATTGAGCCCTCTTCAAATTTTTTCTCTCTCTATATATATATAAACAAATATATTATAAAAATTTAATATAAAATTTCTGGCTCCGTCACTAGTTTTTACCAAAGGCTCTCCCGCCAAGAGTGATAGTCCTGTCATAACCTGTTCCATGGCCGCTTTCTTTCCCTCGTCTGTTGAAACCGCTGTGCCTTTCAGGGATGATGGGAAAAACTGCAATTTTTGGCCGAAATTTATGAGAATTTGACACACCAAGTTTAAAAAAGAGGTCTCTTTTTTTACCAACACTTTTAATCTTTTGTGATCAAATGAAAAGTGAAGATCTTTCTTAAGAGAATCGTTATCAAATAATATCTAACTGCTTCAATTAATCTCATGAGCAACTTGAAGATAGCAATATAATATCAAAGGAAGAAATATAACGCATATTGTGGTTAAAAAGGCTACAGGTGATTATGAAAAGTGAACGCATCAAGAAATACTCTCACATACGGCAATTCAAAGTGGTTATATGATCTTCTTATAATTGTCTTGTTGTACCTCTTTTGAGGAATTCGTTTTCGAAGTCTTTTGGAGATGATGGCCTGATGCCACGATGCAACCTAGTTACAAGACAAGTCTCATACGACAATTGGCATAGAACAACAAAACTTTATAAACGACAGAATATACAAAAAACCGACAATATTTCGTTAAAGACGTTGTCCTTCAAGCAAATGGCCAGTTCGAGAACGACAAGACAACACATAAACGACTATAAATTCTTCAAGGAGAATGAAGATTCAAAACGACAGTAGCTCTTGTTTGTTTCGAGAAGTTGACGAAAGAGTATCGAAATCATAGACTATAGATAAGATGATGAAATAAATAGAAACTAAATAAAAACAAATACAAATTAGCTAAGACAAGTTGCAATTGTTGGTCATTGTTTCTGTTGACTTCAATTTGTTGCAAAATTTAACGCCTAATATGGTCCCCAAATCATTTTCGCAAAGCAAATGGAATGATATATTCTTGTATTTTAGTAGAAATAATAATCAAAGTCAAGTAAGGAAAAGAAAGGAAATTTCGCACAAAGGTAGGACGCAAATCATTTTCTCGCAAAGCAAGTGGCATGATATATACTTATATTTTAGGTAGAAATAATAATCAAAGTTAAGCAAGGGGAGGAAAGGAAATTTTGCACAAAGATAGGACGCAAATTATTTTCGCAAAGCAAGTGGCATGATATATGCTTGTAAATGTCGTCTCACAATGGACTCTTAACTTTATTGTACAGTACACGTGACTTGTATTGGCACGACACAAGTCCCATCATTGTAAACCTTTTAAACAAAACAATATTTTCAAAACCTTTAGGAAAGAAAACATTAGTTCAAACAAAACCTTTTTTAACACCAAATACAAAAGAAATCTCACATGGTTCAGTTGCCAATGAATCTAAAGCCTTGCTCTAATACCAAATTTGTCACGACCTGAAAATATGGTATGATGTGGAGGCTTAGTTTAAGAAAATAATTCAAGTTAGGTAAACTTTTAAAACTCAAAATCAAATTAGGAATAAAATTAATTAAATGAGATGTAATTATTCTCCTAACCCAATCCATGAATAATTAAAAAAATAAATAAGGACGTTTTATTTTAACTTCTGCTTATTTATGTGAATAACCATTGTTTATTCAAATTAAACAAAATATTTACAAGGTTCAAGATTCTTTTTTATAAATATGAATTATTTAAAATAGATTACAAAATAAAATTTTTAAAACAAAGAATATGAGTTGAAACAAAATAGCTATCTCAAATAAAACTTTAGGATCTTCAAAATTTAATTCTCGTAATAACCTATAATTTTGCAAATTTTACCAAGGTACATCATAGGGACAATGTTCGCCATACAATCCTTTCACATATACAACTAACTTAAGATAAGAAAAAGACAAAATATTAGAATGGGCATAAATCATCTTCGAAATCTAATACATGTCATAAGCCTGACTAAAAACATCACGGTATACATATTGATGACTTGTCAATACCACCCAATACTTACTTAACACTACTCTTTGCTTCTCCTAGGAGGGGTTAATTTAAAACACAAAATAAGCAAAAGACCTAATAGGATAACATTTGAACAAACTTTAACTTATCAAAGCAATTAATGTATTTAAATAATCAAGAATAAATAAGGAAATAATTGGAATATTAAAGATTGTAAGTGTAGTAAAATAATTAAGAAAAAGATGAGACAACTTTAATTAAATTTTCCATTCCCAACCCTGTATATATTCATATATTTTAACATGCTTACAATGCTTTAGCTCATGCCCATGCTACGGAGCTCCCTCGATTGAGGTTTAGGGACCTACCCCCAAGGTTACACTTTACATAACTCGATCTCTTTGACTACTAAAAACCAACTATAGGGAGCCATATGTCCTCAGTAATGTTTGGATTCCCTATTAAGCTCAGAATTTCTTATTCTGAGTTTAAATCATAATTTCTCAAATTCATTTGTCAAAATATGAAACTGCTCATATTTACATATTATATACATTTCTTAAACTTATTGCAATATGCAAAAACACACTTATAAACAATCTTGAAAGAAACATGCTCATCTTAAGATAACATTATTGGCCAAAACAAAACAATTTAATTTCAAATCATGGCTGCCAAGAACGGGATTAGAAATCTTATATCTCAAGCTTAAGAACAATCTTTTAATCATGGAACCGACTAATGTTAGCTCCATACATTCTTAATTCTAAGGCGTATATAAGGACAATTGAAACTAAAGCTCAATGTATAACCATATTCATAAGTAAATAATGTATTAATCCATTTTATTAATGTGCCATTAAAGTGGTTTTAAAATGTTTAAAAATCACAAAAAATGAAGAAAAAAACAAGGTTTTTTGACCAATTGGTCCTCGGGACTGGATTTTGCTCTTTGGACTTCAAGGCCCCTCAAAAAGGCCACAGCTGACAGGCCATTGAAGGTAACTAGCTTGCCAATATGTGGCAACCAGCCTTCCGATCTAAGGTTATAGGCCTGTCGCCCGAGAGTAACCTAAAAGATTCCTGGTTTGGGTTTTTGAAACTTTCAAGCTCCGATCTTGATTCCGGACTTGTTTTTCACATCTTAGAGCATGCAAAACATACATAAAAGATAGATAACATTAAACAACACTTTTTAAGCTCATTTACATAGATTTTAATATTAAAATCCAAAGATTAATTTAGACATGCAAAAGAAAAACTAAAACATACCAAGTCCAGTTTTAACACTTAGATTGAAGAAACCTTTAATATGCAATGTGTATGTTCATGTTTAATAAAAAAACATATTTGTAATATAAATATCAAATAAGAATAACAACATAATCATTGGTTTAGCCATTCCAACAAAGTTCATATCACAACACTCAAAAACACAAGATATGTACATTTTTCTCTACAAAACTTAGCTTTAATCAAAACATGAGATGACATAAACCAAAAGAAGATTTTGGATTAAAGGAAAACAAACACAAACCAGATTAAGAGTTAAAAGACTAACCTTGAAATGCTTTGAAATACTTGAAAACTCAAACCATTAATGGTGCTTGAGATCTTGGAGTGTCTTGGCCATGGAGGTGATGGAAATTTTTTTTTTTTTTCTAATTTTTGGCAAAGAAAAGGGCTGTCTTTTGATGGTGTTTGCTGTGTCTTTGAAGCTTGAAATCTAAGAGTGAAAATGAGAGAGGGAGAGAGACGTGGGAGTGAGAGAATGAGAGAGTGAGAGGGAGTGGGTGTGAGAGTTGTGTGTGAGTGCTCTCTATGGGTTTTGGAAGTTCAAGGCTTGTGACATTGTGGGTCTTTGAGATGTTTTGACCAAAAGCATGTGGTAGTATGTGTGAGAGAGTGTGAGTGGCGTGAGAACGAGAGAAAAAAAAGAGTGTGTGTGGTGAGTGGGAATCTGTTGGGTTTGGTGCCCTCAAAACTGTAACATTGTACATATTGTTAATAAATAAATAAAGTGACATTTATTATTATTTTAGTTGAATATATGTGTTATGAATACATTTATAAACATTGAGAAAATTTCATTATTATTTATGTGACTATAAATTTAGTATATAAGTGTTATATGTTCAAGGATAAAATTTATAGATAATAATCTAAATAGTCCGTAATAATTAATTAAAGTTTGGGATCTTTAATTAAACATTACAAGTACGGTCCAATCTCATTTAGAATGAAATAGTCATTATCCGGACTATTAATGTAGAGACATTGGATTGGAGGTACTTTATATAATGAGATTATATAGGACTAAACCAGATAAATTATAAATTTCTAATAATCATCTGTTACAAATAGAGTATTCAAATTTACCACTATGATCATCATATATTTGACAGTCTTAATCTTGAGCATTTATTAGACTTCTATTTATGACATTATGTTTTTTGAATTGCATGGTAAGATTTGTGTAAGCACAGATCATAACTTAACATTTTGAAAACATAATGTAATAAGTGACTGAGAATAATATTATACAGATATGGAATCCATTCTTTTCTTATGGAAGTTAGAAAAATAGTTTTCTTGAGTGATAATTCAAGGTTTAAATAGTAAAGTGCTTGTTCATAATAAGATTATGAATTAACTGTTCATTAGAGAATTATTGGAACTCAAGGATAAAGATATAATAAGAGAGGTAAACAAAAATTGAACCTAGCTCTTATTATGAACTATTTATGGAGGACTGACTTATATGTAATGATTAAATCAATGGACTACTGGCTAATTTTCTTTGAATAATTTTGCAATAACCTTAAGAGTTCAGTTTCAGGTTTTTAGTGGAGTAACACTGAAACTAATAAATTTGACACATTAATTAAATAGTTTGATTAATTGTCAAATTTATTGAAGCTTGGGTTATAGGTCCATAGGTCCCCAATGCCACCTCTATAACACTATATTGGTTTAATGCATACAATAAATTATACATATTTAGTTTAGAGTTATTGAATTCTGAATTAATTATTTCACACTTAAATTATTAATGTGACACAGAAAAATGTTCTCTGTGACACATAATGTAATGTGATAAATATTGTCACATTTAACTGACCATTAGTTAATTAAAATCTATTTTCAAATAAATGTGATTTATTTTTAAATTTAAATTTAGATATATATATATATATATATATATATATATATGGTTTTGAACCAAATCTTTTTTATATATAAGATTTTATTATTTATTAATATATATACATATATACACGAATTCCATAAGAATTCGTTCACGTTCACGTTTATATATATATATATATATGTAATCGAATCAGTAATTCATTAATATTAAAAAAAAAAGAAGGAAAAAGAAAGGAAGTTGCCTGATTTGACTTCCGTAAACATTCATTAATATTAAAAAAAAAAGAAGGAAAAAGAAAGGAAGTTGCCTGATTTGACTTCCGTAAACATTCACATATATATATATATATTAAAAAAAAGGGGTAACGTAACTTTACATTTCATGTTTCTTTTTTTTTAACTTATATATATATATATATATATATATGTATGTATGTATGTGTGTGTGTGAGATACGAATCACAAAATGATACAGAAAAAAAAAGAAAAAAAAAGGATAAAGTAAAAAAAGTTACAATCAAATAAAATATATACTTTTTCTATATATGTGATATAGTAGTTATTTCAAATTGAAAGTCAATTAAAAAATAACTAATTACTCATATATAAAAAAGGAAAGATAACAGTTATCTCAAGACTTTTTCATTCACGTAATTTGTAATTTTTGCAAAATACTCAGTGAGAAAAACTTTTCTCTAAAAAAAAAAAAAAAGTCTGCTATCTCATGTTTTGAGTACATAGCAGATTCAGAAAAGTGTGAGAACAATTCATTCTTGTAGTTTGACGCCCACTCGTCTTTTTATTGGTGTGGAGGCCTGGATTGAAAGATCGTGGTGTCAAAGAGAAAAGCTAGAATACCTTGATAGTCTTCAAAAGGTTAGTAAAATTCCTAAAGCTTTCTATTATTAATTAAAATTATATATCTATTCCCGATGAACAAAGTTTTCAGAAAATTTTTGTTTGTCAACGATCCGTTGCTTCCGCTGCGTTTTCTATTTCAATTTCAAAAGAATCTTCGTCTGAGCATGCGAGGTACGGGGAGAATGGGCCGTAGAAGCTCATTGTTTCCTCTTATTTTGGACAAATAGAGGGGCTTCTTTGATTGAACTAGATTTTTGGAAAGAATGAGAGGGGTAGGCGTGGGTGAAGGGAGAAAGAGTAATGTGAGTGTGGGGTTTTCAAGTGGGTGGAGTTGGGTCTTTGAGGTGGGGTTGTATGAAGATTTGGAAACTAAAAAAATGCAATTGTTGTCTCTTGGGAGAGGGGGCTGCATGTAGGAGTGTTGGAAGTGGGGATGTTTGGGGTGGTATTGCAAATAAAAGGAAATATGAGGTGTGAGGGTAAGTAGGTTAAGTACAAGAAATAGTTTAAAAATTAAAATTCTGACCAAAATATACTTTAAATATGCAAATTTGTATTTTTTCTACGACATGAAATTTTACATTTTCAAATTAATTAGGTACACTAATTAATCGAATTTACATTTAATAAATTTGAAATTAAAATTTTTGGACATTACATATATGCTTGTATTTTAGGTAGAAATAATAATCAAAGTCAAGCAAGGAAAGGAAAGGAAATTTCACACAAAAGCAGGACAAAAATCCTTTTTGCAAAGCAAGTGGCATTGGGTAGAAATAATAATCAAAGTCAAGAGAGGAAAGGAAAGGAAATTTCACACGACAGGAATGGAACACAAATCATTTTCGCAAAGCAAGTGATATATACTTGTATTTTAGGTAAAAACAAAAATTAAAGTCAAGCGAAGGAAATTTCACACGGCAGGACACAAATCATTTTCGCAAAGCAAGTGGCATGATATGTGCTTGTATTTTACGTAGAAATAATAATCAAAGTCAAGCAAAGAAAGGAAACTTCGCCCCTAGGTAGAATATAAATCATTTTTGGAAAAAAAAAAAAAAGTGTCATGATATCTGCTTATATTTTAGATAGAACTAATAACCAGTCAAAGGCAAAGGAACGGAAATTTCGCAGAAAGTAGGACACCGGAAAATGAAGACCATGCCTTCTGGGTTCTTCAATATTACTAATAACAAATTTGAATGAACTGGATATATTATTAATTTAATCAATCCATACAGTAGTCCACCTTTTGAAGTGAATACAATTGTAATTTGATTTAAATTAGTGTTTTAATTTGAGTGAGTGTAATTTGAATTAGGATTTGAGTTAGTGATTTGAATTGTTATCTAAATTGACATTTGAATGTTCATTTAAATTTTAATCTGAGTATGAAATAAAATTTAAATTTGTTTTTGAAAAAGTAGTGAGAATAGTTTTTGATTTATCAACAAATCTAATAAAATTTTAATATTAATGGTCTTAAAAATTATGCAATATAGATATTAATTTATTCCTCTCTTCACTAGAAACATAATGAAAAAGAATCAACTCAATTGGATAACAAAGGAAGAAGTTATGATTTTTTTTCTCAAATATAGGAGAGAGAATTTTAGTTTTTATTATAGAAAAGATATTTAAGTATCAAAAGTTTAAAGGGTCAGAATTTTAAAAACTTAAATTCTTGATACCCAAAGGATTCGAATTTTAAGAGAAACAAATACCTTTTTAAAAGATTCTTAATACTTAAATTTAAATTTAAGTTTTAAAAATCTAAAAATTTTTTAAAACAAACATGCCGTAAGTAACTAATCAACCGACACACAAGGAAAAAATTAATTAGTCACAACATATCTAATAAACTGGTCCAACCATGTGGTTGCTTTGGTGGAGTGGATTATGATGTGGATGAAGCTGATGGAGACTCCACGCGTGAGGAAGTCCTCGAATCTATTGAAGAGACTTTATTCAAATTAAATCCTCCACCAACTAAAACCCACATGTAGATTTTCAACAAAAACAAAAAAAAAAAAAAAAAAAAAAACCCGCATATAGCAGGATTTGAATAGCAATTGCAAAATCGAATCCTGATTTATAAAATCATGGATGTATCCGTAAATCATATCACAATTATGTTCCTTGTAATTCTGGCAAAATATTCCTCCGTTAGTCTTTGTTTCCTGCATGAACACCGGGGCATACTCTGCATTGAAAGTGAGAAGGAAGCGCTCTTGAGTTTCAAGCAAGATCTTGTGGATCCCTCAAACAGGCTCTCATCTTGGGTTGATGCCGAAGAGGAAGACTGCTGCAGATGGGCTGGAATTGTCTGCGACAACGTAACTGGCCATGTCAAAGAGCTTGACCTTAGCAGTCCCAACGACCGCAGCTACAACGATCAACTAAAAGGCAAGATTAATCCTTCGTTGATCAATTTGAAACATCTAACTCACTTAGATCTCAGCTTCAATGATTTTGGGGGGACTCCAATTCCCAGTTTCATGGGTTCTTTGGCAAGTTTAAGATATCTTAACCTCACAAACACGGGATTTGTAGGGAAGATTCCCCACCAACTTGGTAATCTCTCGAGTTTAAGCCTTCTTGGTCTTCGAGCTCCTGATGCTTTATTTTATGGTTATCAGTTATATGCTGATAGCCTTCATTGGCTCTCTAGTCTTTCTTCACTCGAATATCTAGACATGAGCAATGTGAACCTTAGTAAAGCCTCCGATTGGCTACTCTCTATAAACAAACTCCCTTCTCTGTTAGAATTGCGCTTGTCCTACTCTGAACTCACTCATATCCATGCTGTGTCTCATGTAAATTTTACATCTCTTAAGATTCTTGATATTTCACAAAACAGCTTCCACACTTTGATGCCAGATTGGATTTTCGGTCTTAGTAAACTCATCCATCTTAATCTAGGAGGAAGCCATTTTGAAGGCCCATTTCCCAATGGCTCCTGGAGCTTGCCTTCCCTCAAAAGCCTCGATGTTTCTTTGAGTTACCTCAATTCTTCTTTACCCAATTGGTTCTTTAACCTACATAGCATGGAATATCTTGATATACACGACAATGCTTTTGACGGTTCAATTCCATGCGGCTTCCGGAACATGACCCTCCTAAAATATGCTGATCTTTCTGAGAATGACTTTAATTCTACCATTCCCAACTGCCTTTATGCTTTTTCCAGTCTTGAGCATCTTGACCTTCACTCAAATGACTTGCAAGGAGTTATCTCAAGTGCCATTGGAAATCTGACTTCTGTTATTAGTCTTGACATGGCAAATAATGCTCTAGAAGGGGAAATACCATCGTCGATGGGATATCTTTGCAATTTGGAGTCAATTTCATTGGGCGGTAACAAATATGGAGGGGAAATCTCAAAAGCCTTTGAAAGTTTGTTAGGTTGCAATCGAAACAGACTAATTTCAATGAGCTTGGATGATAATAATTTTACTGGTCAAATAACAGATAAGATTGTAGAGTTCAAAAATCTAGCCGCTCTAGATCTAAGGGGTAATTTGCTTTCTGGTCCCATTCCTGTGTCCATTGGCAAACTTTCAGCATTAGAATATCTAGATATTGCTGGAAACAAATTGAATGGAACACTTCCTGAAGGCCTTGGCTCTCTCTCGAACTTAAGAGTATTACGTATTTCTAGTAATCTTTTGGAGGGTGTTGTCTCAGAAGTTCACTTTGCTAATCTTACAAGTTTGACGGACTTATATGCCTCGGGAAATTCACTGACCCTAAGAGTAAGCCCACATTGGATCCCGCCTTTTCATCTAACGGCAATAGAATTGAGATCTTGGATTTTAGGTCCCCATTTTCCAATGTGGCTCAAATCACAGAGCAACTTTTGGGATATGGACCTCTCAGACACTGGAATTTCAGACACCATGCCCAGTTGGTTTTGGAACTTATCCGCTACTTTTTCGTACTTGAACCTCTCCCACAACCAAATAAGCGGGGAAATTCCTGATATTCATACTGTTGGCAGTTTCTCCATGATATATTTGGGTTCCAACAAGTTTAAGGGTATATTACCTCGCATCTCTTCCAATGTCACTGAGCTTGATCTTTCCAACAATTCATTTTCTGGGAACATTTCTTGTTTCCTATGTCATCCGACTGCGGTAGCAAACAGATTGAAAATTCTTCATCTTGGAGAAAATCTTTTATCAGGAAACATCCCTGACTGCTGGATGTATTGGACATCATTGGAGGTGATAAAATTGGGTGATAACAATCTGACAGGGGAAATTCCAAGTTCCCTGGGATCTTTGCGTAACTTGCAGTCATTGCACTTGCGCAACAACAGCCTCTCTGGAGTAATACCTCAATCTCTTAGTAATTGCACAAGGTTACAAACCATCGACCTTGGTCTAAATAAATTCATGGGGAGAATACCAACTTGGGTTGGAGTTAAACTTTCAAATCTAATGATTCTTGGTCTTCGTAAAAACAAGTTAAGCGGGCCGATTCCATACGAGATCTGTCAACTTGCTCATCTTCAAATTTTGGATGCTGCCCATAACAACTTGTTTGGAAGCATACCGAGATGTTTCAACAATTTCACCGCCATGCTCACCAAACCAGACAAGGGTGGTCTCATCTTTTATTCCTTTTACATGAATGAGTTCTTGGAGAATGCATTTGTGGTGACAAGAGGAAGGGAAGACCAATACAACACCATCTTAGCATTGGTGGCTAGCCTAGACCTATCGGAGAACAAGCTATCCGGAGAGTTCCCAGAAGAACTTACGTGCCTCCATGGAATGCTGTCTCTAAATTTATCTGGAAACCATTTGACGGGAAAGATTCCAGAAAAAATTGGCAGATTGACATGGGTACAATCTCTTGATTTATCTAGAAATCAATTGACTGGTAGCATCCCTCAAAGCATCTCAGACTTAAGTTTCTTAAGTCTCTTCGATGTGTCCTACAACAACTTGTCAGGAGAAATTCCATTGAGCACCCAACTAGAGGGACTGGAAGCTTCTTACTTCATTGGAAACCAACTTTGCGGACCGCCACTACCCAAGAGATGTAGAGAAGATCATGAGAACCCAGTGTCGCCAGGTACTGAAGAAGAGCATGAAGACGGCAATGGGGATGAAGAGTACTGGTTCCGTTTGGGCATAGCGGTCGGATTTGCAGTGGGCTTCTTGGGTGTCATTTCTCCCTTGGTGTTCTACGGATTCTACAGACGTGCTTACTACTGGTTTTTCGAGGTTTACATGTGGCACAAGATTTTGGATTGCTTTATCAAATTCAAACGCATATTTTTGAGGAATTAGTTTGGCCAATCATCTTTTATATAGCCATGAAATAATATAGAACTGCATGTAATGTCTTTTATTTTGCCCGAATCATCTTTGTTTGTTCTGCAAGTATTCTGGACGAGACTAGACGTCTTCTTTCGCTTTCTTTCTTTCTTGCTTAATTTCTTTCTTCTTTTCTGTCTTGCTTTCTTTCTTGAAGTATCTAACTTCAATGAATACATGCATAATACTATGCCGGAAACAGGGGAGCAATAGTTTGTTGTGAATATTCCAGCAATAGTTTTATTTATTTACACTTTTCTTGCAGGCTCAATAGCCCAATTTAGGTGTGCAAGACTCCATAAGACGTCTGTAAAACAAGAAAATGTAAACGTACTTGTCTATATGTAAACAGTGTCTTGATTCTTAGCTCTATATATCATGTAAACATGCTCTATCTGTTTTTATAAAGATACAATCTAAAAATGGGCCAGAAAAATACATTCTAGTTCGTTGGCAGAAGGATATAAGGAGATCACACACAAAGATTAAATTCAATGATGATGGTTGGATTGAAAATCCTGAAATCCAAAGTTATGATAGTTTGCAAAAGAAATTTGATCAAGTTGCAACCTTGGCTGTTGCCTCTAAGGATAATTATGCAATGTTGTGTGATTTAATAGATCAATTTGCTCTAAAAATCTGTACAAGGTGATGAAATTCATAGCCCGGTAGTTGTTCGAAGACATGGTTGGCCGCCCACTAAGAGAAAGATCTCCAATGTTGAGAAATCTATTTCCAAAAAGAAAAAAGTTCACGACATAAAAAATAAGAAAAAAGAAAAGAAGCGTTAAAACTTGGTTGAAGGAGTTTCTTGTATGCTTAATTTATTAAGGGCTTGTTTGGCCCACCATATTGTATTATATTGTAATGTATTGTATTTTTTGTATATAATATTATACAATGCAATGTAATACAATACAATTTGGTGTGCCAAACATGCCCTAAGTTTGTTATAAAAGGTTATTTTTGCTATAGGCTATCAAACTTAAAGAAAAAGTAACCGGTGATGTAGATAATGAAGGAAATCACAATTTCTCGTCTACGCCACTTGAGATCAGAGAGTGAAAGAAATGATGAACTTTAAATATCTGCTATTTAAAGGAGTGAATTAATATGTCAGAAACACAAGTGAAGAGGTAATCTCAGCATCTATAAAATGAAAGGGAAAGTCTTCAAAGAAAATTATACTCGAAAGAAAAAAAAAAAAAAAAAGAGTGTAAAATCACCTTATTATATGTGACACACTATGCAACTCTCACCTAGTTCTTATACAGCTCAATGGGGTGCAGGTCGAGGCGACTACTTAGGACCTTTAAAAAATTTTTAGCCGTTAAGACGTCTTATAAAGACTTTGCTGAGTAATAATCATATAACATCACAAAATAGTAAAATACTTACTACCAGAATTTCCATAAGCATTTCCTGTCTAGACGATATTTTCATTCGACTGGTAATGTAGGGTCATCAACTCCTAAACCACGCAACCAGAAAAAAAAATGGCAAGGAGCCTTTGAAGTTCGAAAGAGTTATGAAAAAAATGCAGGACCGGGTTTCCATTTGGACGAAAACTTGATAAGAATACAAACTGAAGCCCAAAGAGTATAAGGACAGCAACTTTCAACATAAAAAACGATAGCAACTTTCAACACAAAAAAAGGGGTAATATGGCCAACCAGAATAAAGGATAGTAAATAGTTAACATGTAACTTTCATAATTAGTTACATATTAATTATAATTACAGAAATGTTGCCGCCCAACAAAGCCAACTGCATCTGTCTTTGTTCTTCCTTGATTCTTGTCAACTTGACAATATTAACAAGCAAAATACACAAAATAACATCCTCAAGCAAATAACTTAAAATATGGAAATAAAACTAAAACTATTGGCATCTTGTCCATTGAAAAGAAATGGCTCTTCAGAAGACAACTATGTCGAGCATTGTTCCCAAAGTTTGAACAATGTTGGAGGACATGATGTTGGAGACATACTCCACTAGGTGCTTTTTGGCATCTTGTCTTCCCACATTTGCAATTGCAGACGTCTCTGGTGGCAACTCATTTTCCTCCAGCACTACCTTGCTGTACCTAAAAGCCAAGTCTAGCATCTCCTGAACATACGAAGCCAAACCAATAGGAAATAGTCAAATGACCTTCAGAAGTGAACAAGCAAAAAAAAAGAAAAAAAAAAAGACAGAAAAGAAAAAGAAATCACGTAATCACTAGAAATCAAAACCAGATTCTTGATTCTGTAGGATCTTAAAATTTGCTTCCTTGCATAGAAAATAGTTGTTTCGTGAACAACACTGGTGACAGATGTTTTACAAGACATGAATTAATCTTTGATTACTAACCTCCTGTTAAACCAGAAACGAGGTGACCAAGAGCATACAAGATTTCTATATATGAGGCACAAAAGTTGAGGCAAGGAAATTATTAACCCACTGCTAAATGTAGGTTTCACGTGGCAAGATATTGAGGAAAATTCTGTAGTTTATCACTTCAAAGTATACTCTTTTTGACTAGGTCACGAACTTTTCACACATACTGGATAATAAACATAAATTCCTCGATAATTGAGATAAAAAAACCATGATAGATTAAGAAACTACTACTCTAGCACTCATAAATTCTTAGCTGGACCATCTGCTCATTTTTTTTTTGGAATGGGTAGCAAATTTCCGAATTGTTAGACCATCGGTCCATTTCTTCCTATGAAGGTCGAGTAGCATCTTCTCCTCAAGTTCATTCTTCCTGTAGTTAACGGCTACTGAATAATAATGCCTTACAGACCATGGATCAATGCTTAAACAAGGAGTGCTAAAAGGTCAAAAAGTTGCAAGTTCAAATAATGGATTAGGAACTGTTTTATTTCTTTGTTCTGCGTTCACTTGAATGGATGGTTTATTAAGATGGCCAAGGTTAGACGTGGTCTGTCGAGGCTCTTGGCCAAGCATCATAGTTTGTGGGTTGATGAGCCGAAAAGCAACGATCACCACCTTTCCTTTTACACTTTGAATTGGATCCACCACCATAGCTATAGCTCGTTTGTTCAAGGCTTCAAGACTCTATAAAAAAATTAGTGAAATACAATTGAATTATAATTACTTGGCATATAGTACTAATAGGTTGTACCATTAACGTCCTTATTAAAAGCAACATGCATATAAATTATATGGAAAGCATTTCCGGAGCATATAGAACATATATCCTGTGACGAAAAGTAAAAAGTAATCTAAACGAAATTTGCTAGGTAGTTAAGAGCCAAGTTTTAGGTTTATATTGTTAGTAATATGCCCTAGGCCAATGATATAATGACCATATTTTGACTTCGTTACATTTGCATTTTATTAATAAAGAGGTATTTTCATTATTGTTTTTTGTTCTAATTCTATAAATAGTTAATGCTGCTTAAAGTCATCAAGTGTGTGAATTGATAGTAAAACTCTTAGGTTAAAATTGAATTTTATTCTAAATTATCCTTAGTTGGTCATTATTATTAGGATAATAATGAATGAAGACTAGTATAAAGTTTGACTGATGATTACGTTTTACTAATCATGTGTATGAGATACAAAGTCAACTCATAGATACATATTTGAGAAATAATGTATTGGATCGACCCGCTATGAGAATACTGCATGAATAATTATCATAAGTGATTCTCATTACAATAGTATTATCCTAGTCCTTTGACCTGAAATCCCTTTTGTTTCCTACACGACAATTTCTATATTTTGACAGATTCTAATATTATCTTTAACAGGATGATGGAATAGATTGTTGTTGGATATAAAGTGAATCATGTAAGGAATGTGAGTGATTAAGAAGGAATTTGTCCCTCATTTATTATGAGAAAGATATCTATGGGCTCATCGATAAGTTAGACTAAAGTCAAATGTATGGCCATACTGTAATGAATTGATAAGGGTTATCAATATCAGTCTACTTAAGATCGAGAAATAATATGATTGAATAGTATAAGGATAACATAAACTATGCTTTATGTTCAATCAAGGTATCTAGTGACAAAAGAACTTTAATACTTATTGTGGATTAAGTTATGTCGGATTATTTACATTCGCATAACTTGGGTAATCATAATGTCTTGCTAGAGGCTGCTTATGATTTATGGGCCAAAAACAGAATTTTAAGCCCACTACCAATGTTATGTGAACCTAAAGCATCGTACACTTAGAACAGACCAAAAACGAATTTTGGGGTTTATTGTGTCTAGGTTCAATAAACCTGATAATGTCCAGATTCGATGTACTAGATATGTCTAGGTTCATTAAATATGACGTTATCTAGATTCTATGAATCATATTTGAATTACAGTTTTTCCTAGTTAAAATTTGACTCTATCTCAAAGTCAATATATATATCTGTTTTAGGGTTTCTGGCCGAATTAGAAGAGAAAAGGCGTTCACTCATTCTAAAAGGCAAAAACATTAAAAACCATAAAATTGAGAGAGTCATTTAACGCAAGGAGAGGTGCTAGCACATCAATTCGGTTTTGAGAAGTCTGCTAGTATGGATACTTGCAGAGGGCGTTGCTCTAAGTAACAACGTCTAAATCCGATCCCGAATATAAAAAGCTTGAGTTAGGGTGTCACCGGAGTGAACCCGCTCTCTTCCTTCCAAAAATCTTGCCCCCTCTATGACTTTCTTATCAATATAATCGAATTACATAGATCCTGCAATGGTTTTGTAGGAATTAATTTTGATTTTCTGTTGCTTATTTGAATCACAAAATCCAACAAAACTCAACACATATATATAAATTTAACGCATTTTCAGCCCATCAGCATTGAAGTTATTATGTTTCTTATTAACTTCAAATCTCAATAAAGCAAGGATTTAGATTTAGTAAATCTTGTTCTTAGATTTAGATAAGAAAATCCTAATTAGGGCGTATGCATCAGGAAAGCAAGGAAAACCTAAACCCCCATGAATCAGCAAAGTGGGAAGAATCAAACGTGAAATATCAGGAAAGAGAGAGCGAAAAGAAAGAGAAAGACGACAGATTCCGTACCATGTTTTAGCATTTTTAAAAGGGGCAAGCGAAGAGACATGAACATGCTCTGACGTATCAAGAGTGGGCGAGTCCGGCGGAGTATAAGGTAAAGCTACTCCGGCGCCAGCAAACATTCTTTGAATCCGCTCCATCTTTGCCCGCAAACGTTCTCACCCTCTTCTCTCTCTGGTTTCTTCGGGAGCAAGACAGTTCTGATGTTCAGTTTCCCTGCCTAATGCCTCCAGAAAAACGAAAATAAGATTGATATTTTTCCTTCTTATTGTACTATCTTTAGCTCTTGGAATTTGTAAATCATGCGACCTATACCTGATGACAGTCACATATTTAAGCTCAAAAGTGAAAATGAAATGTCATTGAACTCTCTTTTAACGAAAAGGCTGTCAACTCTAATACTCAAAAGAGGGATTTTCTTTCTTAATTTTTGACAAACAGATACGTTTGAGTGTTATGGAGACATGTAATACACTTCTACGAGTACTATCCCAGCAACTGTTACGCGTCCGGTTAAAATTTTGCATGTCTCAATGTAACTTAAAATTTGCGTACATAATAAAGTATTGTGAAGGCCAAAACCGAAAAAAATAAAGGGAGACAATTCATTTGATGAGCAAACCAAAACAAACCCAAAGCTACAGAACCAAAAAATGCAAACTCATTTCTGAGGGCCTTTTGGCTAAAAATTTTGTTAAACAACCTTAAAACTCAAAAGCTTTAGTTTCATTACCTTAAAATTTTTTCAGAGGCTACACATGCAGAGAATAAAAAAAACAAGAACAAGAACTTTATTGGAGTCTCAATCTTCTTTTATCCACACAAAGATTGACATTCCATTGAAGCTTAAAAAAAAAACACCAAGAACTTCACTGGTAGAAACACCCAGAAATAGTTTTGAGCAGAGAGTGCTTACCTCTTATTGCTTCCTTACTCCTCACTCTTCCTCTTATTTCTTCCTCTTGAGTTGGTAGACGCGGTGGTCGACGTCGAAGGTTCTGGCCTTGTATGAGAGGGCTGCCGCTTGCTCCTCTTTTGCTTTTCTGATTAGACTAGAGAGAGAAGAGAGATAAATTACTGTTAGAGAGAGAGAGATTGCGCGCGCTTCAAGCTTTTTTTCCTTGCGATTGAAGACAATGGGTGAGCGAACGACAGTGCTTTTGTAAATGCCCGAAAACGACAAGGGTTTTTGTTTTCCATTTTATTTTTAGTGGTTTTGTGGTCGTTCATGGGCGGATAAACGAATAGATTTCCCGCTAGAAAACTTGTTTTTTTGTTCACATAGCTACGTTACAAAGTAAAAATAAATTACAGTAACAAACTTTCATATGTTACAATAGTTTAAACCAATCAATTTAAATTAATTAGCTCAAACGAATACTGAATATCGAGTACTCTTAAATACCTTACTAATATTTGATATTTACTTTATGGTGTTTACTATCCTAAAGTTTCAAAAATATTTTTATGAACAATAAATGTTACATTTTGTTTTAAAATGGACATGCTTTGTTTGATAATAAAGTTAAAACTTATTAGTTTTAACTATTATAGTGTAAAGTTTTTATTTGCTATAGTATAAAGCAAAAATATGCTACATGTAAAGTTCTCACATGCTTTAGTATTTAAATTTTAACTTCAAATTCTAACTACATTTCCAAACACACTAGACAATTTATAACAAAGGGACTAAAACTACCTTTTTGGTAGTGTTTTCAAAATGATTTGTGTTTTTGAAAAAAATTAAAAAGAAGAATATTTTGAGAAATATTTGCCACTGCTGTTAAAATTATGTTTAATTGTATATAATAGTGTGTTTTTTAATTCATTTTTAAATAAAAATATTAAAAAACCATATTTTTCACCTTTGTTTTCTCTCTCTTCTCTCTTCTCTCTTCCCCCTCTTTGACGTTGTTGTTTTGGTTTCCACGGTGAAGTTTGTCGCCACCTAGGTCGCTGACATCAACATTCACATTTGATGGTGAAGTCAGAGACAGTTCTTTCTTGATGACCTCGTCTGCTTGAACGCGGACTCTGATAGTTAAATTGAACAAGGATCGCGTCTTCTCTGCCTGTGTCGGGAGTCGTTAGGCTTCATCAGAGATGGTTTAGTCAATGGCGATCGTTGGAGATTCGCTAGAGACTCGAGATTTGGTGGGAGGCGGGTTAGTGGGTAGGGCATGGAATGCGGCAGCAAGGTCGCTACGAGGAGGGGCTTGGCATGGGGTGGCGAGGGGCGTGGGCAAGAGGGCCTATGTTAGGGCTCTTGCCGGCAAAAGGTGAGGCAACGAGGGTCATTGGTCAGGGTCAGGGAGAGCGAAAGTCTGGGTGTAAGAGAGACAGGGAAAAAAATGAAAATGAAATATGTTTTCAAAATCTAAGCAAATTTTGGAGATTTTGAAAACGATTTTCATTTTTAATTTTTCACAATTATTAACCAAAAACTCTATTTTAAAACCATTTTTATTTTCTGTGTTTTTGAAAATGACAAAAAAAAGTTTCAAAACTTTTTAGAAACCTCAAAATGGTTTAATGTTTGAACTAAATATCAAGAGCTAGATTAAGGTGACATACATATTTTTTGAGGATTCTTACAAATAACCCTTTTTTCTAGGTAGGACAGTAATTTGCACTACTGAATTGATAATTACTGTTGTTGCTGTCTATCCGATCTAGGTAGAGTAGTTTTAAGTTTTGCCTCTGCCTTTTTTTTTTTTAATGCTTCTTTGTTTAAGCATTCACAAAAATATTTACTTTTAATGGCTAGATTCGCTTGCAATTATTTCCCTTTTGCTGGATACTTGTGCTTGGACGAATTGGTTTAATTTTCTTTCATGTCGTAATTTTACACTAGTCATTAGCACTTTCGTGCGTACATTTTTTGCATTTTCCATGTTGGAACACTTAAAGTTTCTTCTAAAATGTAGTTTTACCTATTTATTATTCTCCCAATAGATAAAAATGGAAGGAATTAATCATAGGCTTTTTTATGTCGGGTTTTTTTTTAGCTTTTTTTTTTTAAGGTAATTTTGAATCCAAAAAATTTTATTCGACCATCCCAACCTATTATTTTATTTTATGTCAGAGTTGTTCTATCTTCAAAAATAATAAAGTAATAGCTTAATTTTTGACATACAGATATATTTGAGTGTTATGGAGACATGTAATACACTTCTACGGGTACTATCCTAGCAACTGTCATGCGTACGGTTAGACTTTTGCATGTCACTTAAAGTAGCATACATTATAAGTATTGTGAGGGCCAAAACCGAAAAAAATAAAGGGGGACAATTCATTTGACGAGCAAACCAAAACAAACGAGCACCATCATCAGTAAAACAAACCAAAAGCTACAGAAAAAGAAAACAAGAAATGTTGCAATTTGAGTTTGAACCCAATGAATGAAACGTCAACATAATGATCGGTCCAAAGAAGAAAAATGCAGCAATAACTCCCTGCAAAAAGGCGTGAAGATAGGGGTATCATCAATATAAGAGATGCGTTTTCACCATTCCACTCTCGATAACAAGGCAAAAATGGCATCCAATACATTAATAAATAATAATAACCTATTATACATAATTCTTCAATGACCTACTATGACTTATGTTTGTTGTTGCTGGTGTTGATTTCTTCAGATTATTTGGATTGCCCACAGTTGTTGATCTATAAAACATTTTAGGCAATGCAAGTTTATTAAAAATGAGATTAATTGTACGCTTATAATTAAGATTGGATCAGTTAGTTACCAGACAAGTCATTGGCAAGTCATATAAGCTGTTTGGAAGAATAATTGAGACCATAAATTATAATTGTGAACAATATAAAGCTCCCAGCAAAAGCAAAAAGTTGTTGCAGTATAAAGCTCTCACATGTTATAGTTTTTAAACCCAAATTGTTGGTTTCAACCATTTTTCTAAACAACCTAGACAATTAAGGGTTGACACGATTTGCAAAAAAGAAAGTATGCTTTTATAAAAAGAACGACCGATCAGTAAAAATTGATTAAAAAGAACATGAAACCAAGATATAAACTCAATAATATACACATAAATTTAAATAAATATTTTAGGGGAAAAAGGCAATAAATTAGAAGATAAATCTCGATGATTTGCTTCTTCACCTTGAAATGTAACTCAAGAACAACATCGTCAACACTTTTTCATTTTGCTCACATAAAATCCCAATTCAGATTCAGTGAGTGAAAAAAAAAAGGCTGGTGAGAAGAAAACAAATAAAAAAGAAACTTGGTGATAACGTGCGTTAATGGCAGAGACGCAAGCGTCGGGATGTCATCACTTGGTCTTTTCTCACTCCTCCCTCCATCTCTCTAATTTTTGATAAAAATCTCTGTCAAAAAAGTGTTGTTGAGTTTTAGCTTAGCTAAATGGTGTTAAGAAACAAGAAATTCAATTCCATTAGTTGAAGTTGAAACTGTTAGGGGGCGTTTGTTATGCAGTAATCTTGATGTGAGAATGGGAATCTGTAAGATTCTCATGTTTGGTATACAGTAATCTGCTTTTGGATTCCTGGGAAACTCATTCCCATGGGATTCAGATTACCTCATTTTAGGGTAATTTGAAGCCCATCCAACATGTGATATTCATATTCCTAGGAATCTCAAAATAGTAGCGTAGGATTACAGACCAACAAAAGAAATATAAACGATAATTATATTAAAATAATACAAATATAGAATTACATTAAATACCATAACAACAAACAAAGCAGGAACAAAAAAGAGGTAAGGTCCCTATACCACATAGTGTTCTTAAAACAAATTCATCTCTCACCGTTGACACTTGAAGATACAACGGCGTTTGACTCTCAAGATACAACGGCTAACTAAAAGCTAACGCGAACCTCATCACTACTCTGGCAAACTTAAAACAAACCTGAAAACTATTACACTGAAACCTAGCACTAAAGAAACGTGTGTAAGAGAGTTTGTGCATTTCTGAGTGGAGAAAACTAGGACTTGAATGTCAATTTACAGCCAAATATGTAGGGATGTTGCAATGAAATTTCTAAGGCCCTTGATCAAGTATTGAAACAGCCATTAAGCAGTCCATTAACCTGTCCATAAGGTTGTTACACACAACTTTTAGTTTACCTCTGAATTAAATCTGTACTTTAAACAATTTTTAATGAGGCTTTTAAGCTTTATAATTTGAGTATTAAAATTTCATTCACTCATCTATCATTTTGAGCATCTAATATACTATTTTGAAGATCTTACAAGGAAGAATTCCACTTTAATTTGCTACAAAAACCAAATAGGACCTACTCATATTCAAGCCTCAAAATGGTAATTTAACAGGGTTAATAAACCATGTTTTTCTAACAAAAATTCGGACGGATGATTTGATTTATTTTTATTTTATATTGTTTTTGTGTTTTTTATTTGTTAATAATGATAGTGTTTTTGTGTTGTCTTTTGTAAATGCGTGGTCTTTAATCTGATGATGATGATTTTTGTCACGTTTTGCGTTAGGCCACAGCTATACGACATTCGTTGCATTCTCTTCTTTGTTTTGGTCCGCGTGGAATCCCTAAAAATCTTTTTTGGTTGTTGGCTTATGTCAGAGCTGGTAATATTAATTACGAAATGTTTACAGATCAATGTCCAAAAATTAAGGCTATGGGTTATTTTTGCGTAGACCAAAATTGACTCTATAAAAATGGATCATGTTTGTGTCAATTTACTTGACATTAAATTGATACATAGCTTATTATTTTATTATTTTTTATAAATATTTTACTCTAATATATATATATTATAAAAATATTGATACTAAATTAGATGTGTTTGTAGTATGGAAGGAATTAAATTTTTAAAAAATATATGTTCTATATACTTTTATAAAATTTTGTTACATAAATTACTTATATAAAGTTATAAAATGTCACAGATTAATTTTAAATTGCAGGTTGAATTTTGGTTGCAAGTTAGTTTTTAGTTATGTTTTGATTGAGAGTCACGGATTAAGGTGAGTCGTGTTCGTGCCACCCATATTAAAACAGGTCATGTTAGTATCAAGATTTTCTAACCTGTTTGTGTTGGGTCATGTTAGTGTTGAGGTGTTTTTTTACATGTTTGAGCCTCGGCCCGACACAAACACGAAATCCTTAGCTTATAGGATTGTTTTCATAGTTGGATCAAATTCCCCGTTTGGCCTTTCCGAATTTTAGACAATCCATGAAGAATCCGACATGATGTGTGGGACGGCATGGTGATTTTGTGTGTGAAATTACCATAAATAGTTTTTTTTTTAATTATAAGAAATAAATAATATGTTTTAAAATATTTAAAACAAATAGTATATGTACTAGGTAGGTATTTATGATGTAAATATATATTTTTAAAATATTTTAAAACATGTTATTTTCGCTAAAACATTAAAAAAAAATTATTTGCCTTCCCCTGTGGTATTGCGTCTGCAAAATGAAAAATAATAACAAAATAAAGAAATCAATGGTGTTTTTACTCCTCGAACCAGTGTCATAAAGGGAGTCGATTAAGACTACAAATGGAGCGGAGAAAGATCACAATCATAGGCATTCAACATATAAAGGTCCAAAAAATTCAAACCAGTAATTCAACCACTCTAATGGTGTTAGGTATTATGGTCGAGTGTTATTTACACATCATACTAATCAAAGAAAGTAGGTATAACTACCAAATGCAAAAATTAAATTCCTTCAAAATTTCCACTGAAATGTTCGGCAACATTTTCTTTTTTTTATTTATTCTGATATTTAATTGAGCTCAAAAGTGGTTCGGCTTGCCAACTTTTGTTGCATTTGGATCTTGATGTCATAATATGAGCACCCAGGCCATTTCTTTGGGACAAAACTGTTTTTGTCCCGTTCCCATTTGGTTTATAGCCTATATGGTTCATAGATTTGAAGCATATTTTAAATTATTTTTATAGTAATTTTACTCACAAAAATTAAAATTTTTGTTCAAGCATTTTGTTCGAACTATAAACCAAACAAAAAAAGTGCCATGTTCATGACAAATGTTATCTGACAAACAATGTTGTTATTAAACGAAATTCTTAATGCAAAACGCAAGAAATATCATAAACAACAAAAATCAATGCAGCTCAAATTTATTTCTCAACGACAATCACACAACCCAAATCAATCTATTGAGCGCCTTTGAGTTTGGAGAAGGCAACTTTAGCATACTCGGTGAGCTTCACAGTGTCCGGAATAACACCACTGACAGCAGGGTCTTGGCTGAACTTCTCGGCCCATCGGGCCAGCTGGGGTGTCGTTGCTGGGTCAATCAATTTCACCCCACTTACTGCCTGGGTCACCCTGATCCAGCCCAACAGGCCCCCGAATGCAATGTCAAGGTGACCAATGTGGTCCCCACCAAAGAAAGGCTTTCCTTTGCTGCATTCACCAAAGGCTTTCTCCAGGAGTGATAGTCCTGCCATGACCTGTTCCATGGCCGCTTTCTTTCCCTCCTCGTCTGGTGAAACCGCTGTGCCTTTCAGCGATGGGAAAAACTGCAATTATTGGCCGAAATTTATGAGAATTTAACACACCAAGTTTAAAAAAGAGGTTTTTCTTTTTAAAAAAAAAAATTTACTAACACTTTAATCTTTTGTTGTTTGTTTCAATGAAAAGAGATTTTCTGTGATCTTTCTCAAGAGAATCATTACCAAAAAATGCCCAAGTCAACCATCAGACGGTCTAACTTCTTTAATTGGCATGTAATGATCAAGGAACTCAACAAGCTTTTTGTTATGTTTTGTTTTGTTTTTTTTTTTTTGGAAAAAATTGAATTAAGAGCTCTTGTCAAATTTTAAGTGTCTAAATGATTTAACTAGTCATATTATGATACAATAACCTTTTTAAATTTATGTTTTATTTCTCGTACTTTCTATTTTTTACATAAGGATAAGCAATTGGTAAGACATTTTTTGACACATCAAAAATTGAATCTTATAAGATATTTAACAAATTCAGTTCTAATTCAAATAGTGTAAACTCTCGCATACAACAGCATTTTTATTTGTAACTCTTAATTCAAACTTATTTCTCAAACATCCTATTATAAATAAAACACTTATA
>CAMOHE010047159.1:113504-154662 GCA_946598075.1 Artocarpus hirsutus | reverse complement strand
CCTAAATTCAACGAATACAAAATCTCCTGATTGCAACAAAACAAAATCTCCTTCATTTCTACAAATTTCTCGGCAAATAAGTCCAAAAAAAATGGATGGGTACAAACCTTGAGTGCAATGCCTAGCGTTGGAGATCTTTCGTTCTTCGACTGGCGAAGGAATCAGCAAGGTTTCTCTGCGCTTCGCCCAAAAGTCCCTCATTTCGGACGGAATCCCCATTGCAAGCGCTGGAATTAGCTCGCCGATATTGAATTACAGAAGACAAAGAAGAAGAAGAAGAAGAAGAAGAAGAAGAGTGAAAGAGAGTCGTGTCGTAATTTGAGACGGCCTTCTCATAAATAAAATATAAAAGATTTCGAAGAGCGTGTTTTACAGTGTTTTTGAATGAGTGGAAATAGTTTGATTTTAAAAAATAATTTTTTTTAAAAAAATTAGACTAAAAATATTTTTAAAATTTTTATTCTAAAAAACATGTAAAAATATTTTTAAAATCCTTTAAAACGATCAAATGGGCCTTCGTTTTTTGATGAATCTAGCCAGTACCACCGCGGCTTAGTTTTTGACACGTCTATACTAATAACTTGGTACATTGTTGGCTGGTGGCTGTTAGCTTTTTTTTTTTGTCTTTTCTTTTTTTTCTTTTTTTTTTTGAACAGTCACTGTTATTTTTGTACTTTAGTTACTTACTTGATCTAGGTTTAAAAGGTTTGTTAAAAAATTCAGACAATATTTAAAAACATAGAAAATGCTAAAGTGAAAGGCAAAGATATTCTCCACCGTTGGAGAATGTTTATTTACACCATAAGATTTTGATAGGATAAATGACATAATATGATTTCAAAAGTTAAAATATAAGCTCGATTTTATACAATCTTAGTCCTCTTTTTTCCTCTTTCAGATCTCATCTCTCTCTTTAAAAAAAAAAAATCTATCCACTCAAATCTCTCTCTCTATTTGTCTTTCTTTTCACTCATCTTTTTCGTCTACCTTCACCACTAGCGTCAGAGCGCTGTCATTAGATTTGGTCTAGATTAGAGCTGACAATACGAGTTGTGACACAATGACATGACACGAATTTGACACATTTTTTTGTGGGTTAATGTCGAAAAATTTGACCACAGACCATTTTAGTGTCGATCCGAAACTGACTCGTCAAAAAACGAGTCGTGTTTGAGTCATTCCGTTTGACACTAAAATGATCGGTTACTGACCCGTGTTTAATTAATTAACTTCAAAAAATTTTTTCTATAATTAATATTATGTTAGATATAATATAAACTCTTAAAAGATCAAACCGTACCTCTCTTATCACTCATCTTTTTGTTATTGTGGTATGAAACTCATCTAATTTTATGGTTTTTTTTTAATGTTATATATATTAGTGTAGGCGGGTCATAATCTGATTGTGGGTCAAAAATGGGCCACGGGGTATTGTTTTTTGACACTGTGCATAAAGAACAGGCTGGCACGGGTTGTGTTCGTGTCAACCCGTATCAAAGCGGATCGTGTTAGAGTTGAGAATTCTCAACCCGTTCGTGTCACGGGTCGGGTTAGTGTCAGCCTAATTTTTGTAAAAATTGACTCTAACCTGACACTAACTCAATCTGTCAACCCGTATTGCCACCCGTATTACCACCCCTAGTCTGGATCTAGACCCAGTCATGATTTGAGGCACCCTCCTCCAAGTACAAAAACACCTACTACACCCCATCATCACCTCAACCGTTCATGCGACCACCCATCGATGCCTTGCAGTCGACACTTGTCTCACCATCGACGGACTTGACAAGGCTTGGCCTTGAGGAGAAAGGGCTGGACGCGAACATGATGGTGGGCAAGGTAGAGTTTGCGGATAATGGTGGGCCACGAAACCACGTCGACTAGTCAACCGTGAGGCAAACACTGCTGAGACACACGCTCGCAGAGATGAATGCCATGATCCATGCTCTTGTTGGCGGTGTTGTTCTTGATGTCGGGATTTGGAAGTTAATTGATGTTTTCGAAACTAATTGGGTATTAATCGTGTTCTTGAAAATTGCAATTTGATGTTTTAAAAATTAATTGGGTATTAATTGTGTCATTAAAAGTTGTATTTGGAACTTAATTATGTTTTGAGAATTGTGTATTTTAAAGTTTATATGGAAATTATGAAATTAATTTATATTTTTTTAAGGTAAGAGTTGTTTTGGTTAATGTTATCCTTGATATTGCTCTATCCGTTTGTTTTGTGCGTTAATTTGGCTTTTCTATGGTTTTTATATTTCTAATTTTATCATCAGTTTATTTTTTAGATTTAGTTTTTTTTTTCTTTTTTGAGAAATTTTTATTTTTGAATTTTGTTGAATTATAAATTTTTTTTATTTTTTTAATTATTTTTTAGTGTATTTAGGCAATCATTTAGTGCGGACAGGACCACATAAAACCACATAAAAACTTTGATGAGATTTTATACCACTTTTGGATCATTCTCCATCATTGACCTCCCTATAAAAAAAGTTTGTCATCCGTGTTTTTTTTAATCTAATTTAATGTTGAAAATGGTGTTAACATATCACGTAAACAATAATATGAATACTAATTCCAATCATTAATTTGATAGAAAGTTATTTTTTGAAACAATAAGGCTTTAATATACAGATAGTTTGGTTGGAACTTACTTTTAATTAATTGTAATTTTCGACTTATTTTTTAGGGGGTGTTTGGAAGGTAGTGGGAACCAATGGTGAGAACCACTTTTACTGTAGCATATGAGAGCTTTATACTGTAACAATTTTTTTTATTGTTACTGTAATATGTGAAAGCTTTATACTATTTATAACTGAGTTTGTGGTGGGAACCGCAGTTTCCACCACTTTGCCAAACACCTGGTTATTAGTTGTAATGTTTAATATTTGCAGTGTTCTTTTACATCTTTCTTTCAACGTTCTATAGCCTTCATTCACTGCGAACACAAAAGCCTCCTCTTCTTTTTATTACAACTACGCAGTACGTTGGTAGCTGAGTCAACCGAGTCACCAAAACTCGTCCCAACTCGCCCTGGCTCTTCTCCACAATCATAACGCCATTAACAACCACGCAAAGCTCACTCACCTCCTGCTAAAATGCGCCGCCACGCTCACAATGCGCCACCTCTACCAAATCCAAGCCCAGGTCACCGCCCTTCCCATCGCCTCCCTCGACCCGAACCTCGTCGCCGTCAAGCTCATCGGCGTCTGCGCCGCCCACGCTAACGTGCGCCACGCCGCCCAAATCTTCACCCACTACCTCTCTCGCCCTAACATCTTCGCCTTCAACGCCATCCTCAAGGCCTTTGCTCAACACAACGACTGGCACAACACTTTCCGTTGGTTCAACCTCCAGTTGCTGGACCCAAACGCTCCGATTCCCGATGAGTACACTTTTACTTCCGTCCTCAAGGCTTGCGCCGGGCTCGGGGAGGCCACGGAAGGCCTGAAGCTTCATTGCGTCGTGACTAAATATGGGTGTGAAACGAATCTTTTTGTTAGGAATTCGCTTGTGGCTTTTTACTTCAGAATTGGTTGTTTTGAGATTGGGCATAAACTGTTTGATGAAATGCCTGTGAGAGATGTTGTGACTTGGAACACTTTGGTTTCCGGGTATTGTTTAGGCGGGCGGGTGGAGGACGCCAGGGTTGTGTTTGATAGAATGGTGGACAGGAATTTGGTGTCTTGGTCAACCATGGTGAGCGGGTATGCGAAGGCGGGTGATTTGGAGGAGGCTAAAAGGCTCTTTGAGGAGATGCCGGAGAGGAATGTAGGGTCATGGAACGCCATGATCGCCGGGTACACTCAGAATACAAAGTACGCTGAGGCGATTGAGTTGTTTAGGCAGATGCAGGGAGTGGAAGGTTTGGTTCCGAATGAAATAACGCTCGTTAGCGTGTTGTCTGCTTGCGCTCATCTTGGTGCTCTTGATTTGGGGAAGTGGATTGATACGTTCATAAGACGAAAAGGGATGGAATTGAGTCTGTTGTTGGGCAACGCGTTGGCAGATATGTATGCAAAGTGTGGATGCATAGCAGAAGCTAGAATGGTTTTTGATGAGATGCAGGAGAGAGATGTGATATCATGGAGTGTTATTATTACGGGCTTGGCCATGAATGGACACGCGAATGAAGCTTCTGAGTGCTTTGATACAATGATTAAGCAGGGGATGAAGCCTAATGAGATTACTTTCATGGGATTATTGACAGCCTGCACTCATGTTGGCTTAGTCGAAAAGGGTCTTAAGTACTTTGATATGATGGATCGAACATATGGAATTGTCCCCAAGGTCGAGCACTATGGGTGCGTGGTTGATCTTCTCAGCCGTGCCGGGCGACTGGACGAGGCAGAGAAGTTGATCATCTCAATGCCCATGAAGCCAAATGTCATTGTCTGGGGTGCACTGCTTGGAGGTTGCCAGATTTACAAGGATGCCAAAAGAGGAGAACGTGTTGTCCATCACATTCTTGAGCTAGAATCTGATCACTCTGGGAGCTATGTTTATCTTGCCAACATATACGCTTCAATGGGTAGGTTAGACGATGCTGCAAAGTGTAGGTTGAGAATGCGGCACAATGGAGCGAAAACACCTGGTTGTAGTTGGATAGAGGTGGATAACACAGTGCATGAGTTCTTCATGGGAGACTTGTTGCATCCTCATTCAGACAAGATATACTCTATGATAAGAGAACTTAGGTGGAAAATGAAGCTCACCGGGTACAAACCAAAGACCGATCTGGTGGTGCAAAATGTAGATGAAGAAGAGAAGGAAGATGCTTTGTCTTTTCACAGTGAAAGGCTGGCAATTGCGTTTGGGTTAATCAGTACTAGTGAAGGAACAACAATTCGCATTGTCAAAAACTTGCGAGTTTGTGAAGACTGCCATGATGCGACAAAAATAATATCTAAAATTGTTAACAGGGAGATTGTTGTGCGGGACCGAAGCCGCTTCCATCATTTCAAAGATGGTAGATGTTCTTGCAATGATTACTGGTAGGACAAGGTGGTTCTCAAGTTTGGGAAGTTTTGAAGGCAAGGAAATGCAGCACAGATGGTTTCTTCGTTTTCTCTGCATGGCCGGGCGTGAGAACTTTTCTCATATCATGTCCCGTAAACGAGGCAACCTTGACACTTTCTCAGTAAAGCATGAGCTCAAGTCTTACCCTTCTGTCTTTGAATAGATGAATTTTCCAACGGAACTTTAAGCTTTGCCCTCAGCGCCAAGTGAATACATAGCTGTTGGCCTCTTTAGCGTGAGGGGCAGGATCATTTCTAAAAATGGTTTTGTTTTAAAAAATAAAAATTTTTTAAAAATTATGTTAAAAATATTTTTAAAATTTTTACCTCAAAAAATACGTCAAAATATTTTTAAAAATTTTCAAAACAATATCAACTGGGGCCATAGTTTTCAAAGAAAATTATATATATATATTTTTTGCTTTTGTTTTTTGGGTTGTAGAACAAAGGAAAAGCAATTATTGAAAAAAAAAAAACACATTTTCATTCATTTCATTGTCTTTGGTGAATTTTCAAAATTCAATATTGTGAGAAAACCGTATTGGTTGCCTCTTTCTTTCCTAGATTATGATCCGAGCACCAGCATAAGCTTATATTTCAATCTATAACCAGTTAAAAACTCTGGTAATTGGCAATTATTAGTGTACATTAGGTAAGTCTAATTATGTAAATTCCCTTGGGAATAAGAGTTTGGTAACTTTTGATATCGTAGCACTAGTGCGCTACACAAAATATTGGTGATTGAGCAAGAGAAGAGACAACCATTTCTCAAATTATATATGCCTACTAAATGTATAGCAAACTGATAAAAGATTCTTAGCCAATATTGAGAACATGAGGTTTCAAAGATCCATATGTATCTTTGGCAAATCAGACCAAACAGCATAAATTTTTCCATAGTGTTGCAGAACAACTCCAGCCTATACGTTCAAAAAAGATAACACTTTTACAGAAAATTAATGTCCAAGAAAGGGAAAGGAAAAATAAACGGAAATAAAGAATCGTCAAATCAGAACACTTTCATTCACAAAGACAATCACTTTCCCAGAGATTTGAGGATGAGAAAACAAATGATCCATACATAAAGGGTCTCTTCTCCAAGTGAAAATAACTTTGTTTCCACACCAAGCTCTTCAAATCTTAAAAATATCAACTGTGCTATCTGCAAGTTCATATCAGGGGATGTAATAAACTTCCAACAAAGTAGGAGAAAAGGTTTCCAAATTCCAAATAACAATGTTCTGAACTTGAAGTAATGACCATGAACCTACTTACCAGAGCCACATCACACAACTACAGACCCTGCTCAACCAGGTAATCTCCAAGCCTTTCCACAATCATATTGCACTGACCAGCAGTCATAGGCTCGTCATATATACCAATGATCAAGGCCTGATTCGTCCTCTTAACAGTCACACCGGCAGAGCCCTAATTCGAGAAATGGGTCAATAAAAGTACACGAAATAATGCAAAGGGGATCTCTGAATTAAGTACCACCATCACATGGTTCTCAATTGCCACTGCTCCAAAAGTAACAAGGTGAACTGAGAACACATGAAATACCCATCGGCATCACTTTTGGTTATACAAATGCAAACTGTTGAGTATGACACTAGGATTTGAGACCTTTTAACCCATGAAAGGGTGGCAATTTCAACTGGGGTCATGGCATGACAACATGACTCAAAACTTGCACGAAGTTAGAAAGTTTGGGTTCATTATAAACGAGTTCGGGTCAGTTCAAAAATCAGTTCGACACAAGTAACATGATTAATCAACTCAAAAGTATCGTTGTACTATGATCAACTGGGGTCATGACATGTCAACATGACTCAAAACTTGCACGGAGTTAGCAAGTTTGGGTTTACTATATATGAGTTCAGGTCAGGTCATAAATCAGTTCGACACAACTAACATGATTAATCAACTCAAAGTATCGTTGTACAGTGATCGGGTGGAGCTGCCTAACCCGAACGACAAATAAGATTGATTACAAATTTATAAACTTGGATGAACGATGATCAAAATGATTCGACATAAAGCTATTAACTTAGTACATGAAGGTGTTTCATGACTCGTCATGGATGATAAGAACTCACCTTCTTTCCTCGTATAACAGCACCTGGTTCCCCTTGGATGACCATGTACTTTGTGCCACCAAGGAATAGTCCAGTTGGAGCAAGCGATCCAGGCTCCTCAAAATCTTTATTAATCCCCGTTACTTCTTCAGGCTTTAACTATAATTACAGCAAGTTAAATTGTAGTTAATATCGATCAAACCCATGAAACACAAATAAGTAAATTCAGATCCCACTTGAGAACAATCTTGAACATCCATCTTAGATGATCAATTTACTCAATTCATACGAATTGACGATCAAGACGACTAAAATTCAGAAAGCAATATAATCAATTTATCAAACCCAAAAAAAAGAGGGATTTGATCGGATTGAAGGAATTCAAAACCAATAAACCTCAGATCTAAAACAACCAGATTTATTTTCAAAACCATGGGAAATGAGCTGGGGAAAAAAAAGAGGAAAAAGAAAAGGAATTTTTTTAAGGTTTGGGAAGAGACCTGGGGAAAAGTTTTGCTCTGAGCCCAAACGCTGCCATCTTGGCCGATGATCGCGGCGTCGGAGAGGCGGTTGCCGTCAATTTCGCACAGCAAGTGGTCGTCCACGTACGCCTGCCACGACATCTTCGTCTAGAACAAACTGGTCTTTGCGGGTTTTGGTTTTGGAAGCGTTGATTTTTGACTTTCTCTGAGCTTTTGGCTTTTGGGTTTGTGGAAATTAGTGAAGAAGTTTCTGGGTTCTGGAAGCTGAGACAAGGAGGAGGACGAAAAGGAGGAGGAAAGCGATGCTTGTCTGGAGATCAACTTAATTTTGCGATCGTGACAGCTCGCCTGACACCCAGCACTCTACGTGGTGTGAATTAAGTTGCCAGTCATGTATATTCCGTCAAAGTACATCTGAATATGCTTGCTCCTGGATTTTTTTTTTTTTTTCCTTTTCTTTTGTTTTACGAAGCTCATACTCAACCTTTATATATGTATATAAAAAAAATACATATATATATAGGTTTTTATCATTTTGTAAAGAAATATTGTATTAATATATTACTATTTAAAAATATTAGAATAATACTATATAATTTTTAAAAATATCATTTTAGTATCTTAAATTTGTATTTTATGACGAAACAAAAAAAGTAACTACTTAACACTCTTTCTTATATAAATATACCTCTAATTTTATTTATTTTTAAAAAACAATTAATATATCATTTGAGTTTGAAAAATATTTTAATTTATCTCTCGTGCACTTTATGACCTAAATTTTTATTTCATACTTCAATGTGCTTTATGAATATAAAAGAAGAGAATAACAAAATAGACTAAACTAATAAAAGAATAAAAATTAAGAAGCCAAAATTTTAAGAAGGATAATAAATAGACTATTTAAATATAAATTGTCATTTACTAAATACTTTAATGACTAAAATTACCAAATTAAAACCTAGCAGTCAAATTAAATGTAAAGATATAGCGAAAACTATAGTCACGTGAACGCCGTCGACAGAGCACAAGGCAGCAACAACTTTCGTCTCACTCTTCCCTTTTCTCTACCCTGTCTCTCTCTTCTCTCTCTTCTCTCTCTCTTACACACACCGCCACCTCTAGAACATTGTCGGCAGCCAGTAGAAACACCAAACACCAGTAGTGAGGAGATCTCTCCTCGATGACTTGTGAGTTACTCACATTGAGTTGCGACGATGAAGCTTGGTCACGAAGTGAGATAGTAACCATTTTGGTGCTCTGACCGGACTACGGCTACGAATAGATCTGGGCGACATAGTTACAAAGAGGAGGAGTTTGGCCAATGACTGTTTGAACGACTACGAAGGTTAGAAAGCAACTTAGGATCGGAGGAGTTCAACAATTGGTGAAAGAGAGAAAATTTGTTAAATTAATTGGTAAAATTAGAAAACTAAATATTTAAAACTAAATTTGGTCAATCAATAACTAATTTTTATAAACATGCTATTTACTTATAATGGTTTTAATAATTAGCTTATTCACCATAATTTCCTTAGAAGACATCAAACAAAACGATAAATCTACCATTAAACACGATGTAACACAATATTTTATTGATTTTAAAAGCATAAAAAAGGTCTAAAATAAAACATCAAATTTTAAAAGAGAATCTAGAGTTTTATGTTTTTAAATGTAAAAATATTTTTTAAATTTTTTATCGAGAAAAAAATTTTTATAAATAAATCTATCTAATTAATGGAATTTTTATGGCTCCCCTTTTTTGTCTATGAAGTTTAGAAGAGGTGAAATTGAAACAATATTTTTAAAATTCAATTGGTATTTTTATACTTTTTTAAATTCAATTGATATATTTAACCATGTCAAGAGTCTTGTAATTTTGAAATGTCACGTTAATCTTATATTTTCAAGAGTGCCTTGGATTTTACAAGCAGTGGTAAAAGACATCCCCGATAATATATTTTAATCGAATAATCATGTAAATGACAAATTTAACCTTTATTAGACAGCTACTATAAGTTTTAATCTTAAATTAAAAATCTCCACATTAACATTAAGTTATATTTTTGTAAAAAAAAAAAAATAGTGGGGACTTTAATCATGGTTCTTGCCATTCCTTAAAATGGCCAAATGCGTTATGAGATCCATTTTAGATTGGGGGTCATCACCTACAATCTTTTAAGGCGGATGGTGAGACCCACGTTGTCAATCTTGTCACTTAATGTAAGAGTAATAAAATGTTTGACATGATAGTTTAAAGTTTTGGTTGTAATTATAAATACTGTAACATGTGAAAGTTTTACAATGTAACAATTTTTTTGCTTTTATTGTCATATGTAAGAGCTTTTATATTATTCCTAATTAAAAAATTGGTTAAAATTAATTTATGCCAAACAAGCTATAAGTCTCCCAATCAACCTATACGAAGGGTGACAAATGGTGCCCTGTGACATATTTAATATTTAAAAACATTTACTACCAAGGTGGTTGTTGTTGTTTTATTATTAATGGCCTCCTAAGCTAAAGTTATCATGTTTCCCTCTTTTTTTTTTTTTTGAAAGTCATTCTCATCTAAATTTAGTTTTCTAGTTGGTACCATACTCCCACCACATGGCACCCCCAAATTTATTTGTTTTTGAATTCTTGTATCTTATTAATGGAACTAGTAACATGCATATCATGCGACCATAATTCAAGCGTGTGACTAGAAATTTTGCTTTGTTTCATCTTTCTAAAATCAAATCATAACCAAAACGGCCATAGTTATTGCTTTTGAACATCTGCAAATTGAAAACTCCTCTAGAGTTCCCATATTGCTTTCCTTCTGACTTTGGATGTAATTTCATAGGGCAAAGTAATGTAAATCGCCCTCAAAAGTTTGTTTTGATGTTTGAAGGTGAAATTATTTTGTTATTATTTTTATAGGGGATTGAGGTTGATGTTATAGTACCATTGAACTTACAATTAAGATGAGTTTGAGTTATTTAAATCAATGGTTGGGATTTGTATTAGTCTTATTTTGGTTCATAATATTTATTTTTGAAGAGCCAGCCATCCTGAAGTATATAAATATACAATTTCTACCCCTGTATAATGAACTATATTTATTTTTAGATAAAATGTAACACAAGTATAACATATATGGGTTTCAAAGGAGATAAAGAGAGTATTTGAGAATCAAGTAAGAATTTGAAGTTGAAACTTAAACACTATATAATGTGAGAGCTTTATACTATAGCAGTTAAAACTTAGTTGTTAAACATTTTAAAAAGGATAAAAAAAAAAGATGTTTATAAATTCGTCTTTTAATATTTACATTTTATAAATACCACATATATTTATTTATTTTAAACTTAATATATAATATGAATAATAATATAGTTTATATTTTTTAAATACGATATAAATAAATATAATTTAAAAAAAGAGAGGATAAGATGTATATTTTTTTCTCAAAGAAATCAGCAGATTAGAAAAATAATTATGAAGAGAGAAGGAAAGCTAGATTTGGACGCACAAACAATCTGGTTTTTCTAGAAGTGCACACCCTTTTTTTAATAATAGGCTATAAAGTGACATGTCGATCGGTCAACGTAAATGACAAGTCTTTTTGGTTGAAAACCAGAGAGGCCACAGTGACCGGTAATTATCCCCGCCTCTTGTTTTGTTTTTCCCCCTCAAAACCCACGACTCCAAAGCGCGCACCGTTTTGCTACGGGGATTCCCATTTCCACAACAGCCAATAATATATTCCGCCGCCTGTTTCACTAAATCAGGACTCGACCGCAAAACGACGGATCCAAGGCTTTATCAGATACTACTCCTCTCTCAGGACATCCTGAAACTTCGTAACGGTGACAGGAAATCCTCTCCTCCCAGATCCTAGTCTCTTCCCACGAATCACGTGCCGACAAGTCCCTCCTTTACGGCGTGCTCGTGGGACCCGTCGAATATTTTTGTATAAATATATAAATACCCCGAGTTTTTTTATCAAATTTACCATCTCATCCCCTGTTCGCGCATTTCCAGTTTCAACAGAGCGGACCAACAAGCCTTTTTTATTATTTAGTTTATTTTTCGAGTTCCTAATTTTGGGAATCTGAAACAGAAATGGCTGTTTCTGGCGATTCTCAGAGGAAGATCGTCAACGGCGACGCTGGTTATGTCCTCGAAGACGTCCCTCACCTTACCGATTTCATCCTCGATCTCCCTGTACTTTCCTATCACTCTCTCTTTCCTTTTTTTTCTTTGTTTTCATTTAATTTGTTGTTTTTCTTTTCGTAGATTGATTGTACGATGAAAAGTTTTCGTCTCTTGTTTTGTTAAGTTTACCAATATTTTTTTTTCCGAAATAATTATTTTCAAAATGATTGCAGTGACGGCGGACCAACCATATTTAGAAAACGAGCTTAATTTGGTTTTTTAAGCTACTTTTTTTTTTTGCTTTTCTTTTTCTTTTGCTGATATAATCTAGTTTTTTCATAGTATGTGGTTAAGTCTGTAAGTTTTTACGTGGTGTTTTGTTACACGGCAGACTTATCCTAACCCATTGCGATCCAATCCTGCTTATTCAGTGGTCAAGTAAGTTTTTTTTTTTTTTTGGGTTTTATGTTTTCATAAAGTAGGACAATTCTTTATTTAGAATCTTTTTTTTTTTTTTTTTTTCCATTTTCAGGCAATATTTTGTTCATATGGATGACTCCGTTCCTCGAAAGGTAACACTCTTTCTGCTCCTCAACTGCTTCACCTTTCTGGATCTGATATTCTAAGTCAAAAGGGGTTCCTAATTTTCTATACTCGTAATGGGTACAAATGACACTTGATTTGTGTATGTTAATTTCTTATAGAAAGTGATAGTTTTAAACATGTTCCTTTTTATCGTTTTACAGGTTGTTGTCCACAAGGATAGCCCGAGAGGGACACATTTTCGCCGAGCAGGACCACGCCAGAAGGTACACATTGATTTTTTGTTTGAATGGTGTTGGAATGAACCAAAAAGCTTAAAACTATGTGAAACTTTACGGTTAACACTCGTTCATTCGTACTGATCAGGTGTACTTCAAGCCCGATGAAGTGCACGCGTGTGTTGTGACATGTGGTAGTTTGTGCCCCGGACTCAACACGGTGATTAGGGAAATCGTTTGCGGCCTTTATCACATGTATGGGGTTACCAAGATTCTCGGGATAGATGTGAGTTAATTTTTATCTGTTGTTAGAGCTTCATCAGCATTATAGTTCAGGCCCACTTCATGTTTGCACATTCTGACCGGAAAGTTTTATTCTGGCTTATCTTTAGGGAGGATATAGGGGTTTCTATTCTCGAAATACTGTTTCTTTGACGCCCAAAGTTGTGAATGACATCCATAAGCGTGGTGGTACCATTCTTGGGACATCATTGGGTGGCCACGACACCCTGAAAATAGTTGATAGCATTCAGGATCGCGGAATAAATCAGGTATGTGCTCTTTTTTCGTCCGGGATTTGCCTGTGTTGGTGTATTTACTTTAGGGTTAAATTTTAATCTGGATACATTGTGAACATTTGCTTACTGTGATCCAGGTTTACATAATTGGAGGCGGTGGAACTCAAAAAGGAGCAGCTGTTATATTCGAGGTAATTACTAAAAGGGAGCTCAAAAATCATGCATTTATGTCCTTTTTCTTACTGAGATTAATTGCGTTATGAGCAGTTTGTTTCTGTATCTTGGATATTATTCAAGAATCACTTCTCAATTTTGCAGGAAATTAGACGGCGGGGTCTCAAAGTTGCTGTTGTAGGAATCCCTAAAACCATAGATAATGACATTCCAGTAATTACTCAACATTTCATATAATTTTACTGTATTACCCACAAGTCCTTTTTCTTTGCTTGTGCTTACTTGTATTGTCTTCTCTATTCAGGTTATTGACAAGTCCTTTGGCTTTGATACTGCTGTTGAGGAGGCTCAACGTGCAATTAATGCAGCGCATGTCGAAGCTGAAAGTATTGAGAATGGTATTGGTGTCGTAAAGCTGATGGGACGGGACAGTGGTAAGTTCTCATTTTGGTTTCATATCCTTCATTCTTTGGTACTCCAATTATAGACATATGTAACGTTTTTCAAAGATAGAAGAGTACACCATTTTCATTATTATTTTTTATTTATGTTTCAGCTTGAGACTTACATGGAGTTCTTCTTGCAGGTTACATAGCTATGTATGCTACTCTTGCCAGCCGAGACGTCGATTGTTGTTTGATACCAGAGTCCCCATTCTATCTCGAAGGAAATGGCGGGCTTTTTGAATTCATAGAAAAACGCCTCAAAGAAAATGGGCATATGGTTATTGTAATTGCTGAGGGAGCAGGACAGGAACTCCTTTCGGAGAGTTGGGAATCCAAGAAGCAAGATGCCTCGGGAAATAAACCTCTGCAGGATGTTGGACTATGGATATCTCAAAGGATAAAGGTCGAACTTGATTTTTAGTGTCATAATTTCTTACCTTTATTATTGTTGACTTGTTTCAGGATGTGAATAAGAATTATGGGGTTATACATACACAATATCTAATTACCACTGGTATTATAATACAATGTATTCCATAACACTGTCACATGGTTTCCCTTTTGTTCAGTTTCATTGATTGATTCTGGATTTTCTAGAAAAGAAAAAAGGAGTATCTTATGCTTTTTGTTTCTGTTCAGGGTACCCGTGATATTGTATCTATGAGGGGCAGTTAATAAAGATGAATTTAGCTCCAAATACGTTTTGTTCTTTGCTTGTTGGAGTGCTTTGGTTGGTTAATTTACAGTTTTTGTTTATTTTCTGCAGGATCATTTCTCAAAACAACATCAAATGCCCATAAACCTCAAATACATAGGTCAATTTCCCCTGATTTTCCTCCTATTCATTTTTTTTCCAACTTCCATATGATTCCCTGATAAATATACACTAAAATCTAAATTCTACCATTTTTTTTCCTAACAGATCCTACATACATGATCCGGGCCATTCCAAGCAATGCATCTGATAATGTCTACTGCACGCTCCTTGCTCAAAGTGCGGTTCATGGAGCAATGGCAGGGTACACTGGCTACGCAAGCGGGCTTGTGAATGGAAGGCAGACTTACATTCCTTTCTATGTAAAGTCTCTCTCTCTCTCTCTCTCTCTCTCTCTGTACCTCCTCCTTTTTTGTAAGTAAAGCTTGGCATGCTTTTAAGACACTATCACCATTTTTGAACCTGAGAATTTAGAGGGGAAGGTGACTTTAAACCAAAGCATTATATATGCATTCAGATTTTGCCAAAAAAGTGGATATGAAGATGAAAGTACTAAATTTGAGAGTTGCTATCCTTCAAAACTAGAATCCCTCTAATATTATCCCATGGCGGACATTTCTTTCGTCGTAAAGGAAAGAAAGTTACTCTACATTTTGTGTGGGGACTTTCAGAGAGTACATTTTCTGAGTTCTTTGTTACAACTCACCGCAAATGTTCTGCAAGCAGTGCATGAATATTAGACTAAAATTACAGTCGTCTTTCCACAGTGACTTTTTACCTTGTTTTGGAAAATGCCATTCTTCTTTTAGAACTAACGCTCATTAGCAATCACTTGGATAACATATAATATCTTTTAATTGCGTTTCACAGTGTATCACGGAGAAGCAGAACAAGGTTGTGATAACTGACAGGATGTGGGCAAGACTTCTGTCTTCTACCACCCAGCCTAGCTTTCTAAATGCCAAAGAGCTCTATGAATTCAAGAAAGAGAGTGAAGCCCCAGTTAAGTTGTTAGATGGAGAAAATTCCAAGGAAGATCAGTCTGTAAAAGCATAGACATCGCTAGCTTGACATAGAGTGAGTTCTACATAAACTATTTTGATCAGTATCCCTGCCAATGTGCCACCCTTGAATCATGTTTGATTGCAGTACTTGGTTTTTGGCTCGTCATGGTTAGAAGGTCCTTATGCTTTATTGTATCAGAACATATTTATCTGATCAAGTTGTATTTATCAATAAGCAGACTTGGTTGACTTGTAAAGTTTAAGAGCGCAGAAAGCTGTTTTGTTGCTTCCGGTTTTTCCCAGTTTTTGGCATTTTGTATTTATCAATAAGCAGACTTGGTTGACTTGAATCATGGTTGACTTGTATTTATCAATAAGCTGTTTTGTAAAGTGTAATATGATGTTGTGTGGCTTTTGTTTCGACATTATTGTATGGACATGCTTCTTTTGGACACGTAAATTATTGGTTGCTTCGATAAATTCTTTCAAGAATCTCAATTTTGAAGAATAGATATGGTTTATTTGGGTTCCCTTCAATGACCTTTTTTTTTTTTTTTTTTTTTGAGTTAAACAAGGTAAGTCAATCATAACTATCTTAACTAGTTTTTGCGGGGTTTAGCTTAGCAGTAAAATCTACATTTATTTTCAATGTTAACAAATAGAATTTGAATCTTCACCCTTCAAACACAAAAGTCAATCCTGACTGCACAGGATGTATTCCAAAGATTTTTGGACAATCCGAGGATATAGACTGATCAAGTACTCTGAATTTTATTAGGACGAATGCCTTAGCACACGGTGATATAAACAAACTAAAGGACAGATTCTTGTTAAAAAAAATGTAATGAAAGTATCCCAATTTTTATACAGGAAATAATGGAAGTCAAATATCCAAGCTTCAGATTGCTTAGGAAACTACCAGGGTCCTCCGTACTCGGAGATATCTCTACTACAATGCAATCAGTACTTGTATATGAAGTATACCAATTTTCATACAAGAAATAATAATGGAATTCAAATATTCGAGCTTCAGATTGCTTAAGAAACTGCTAGAGGGACCTCCCACATTCGGAGATATCTATAATGCAATTAGTACTTGTATATTCCAGAGGGCTCAGCATTTTGAACGATCCAAGGATGTTCCAGACGCTTGTGAAGTGGCAAGCGCTCTGATGAATCCTTGACGAGCATCTGTTATTAGACAAAAAAGAGAACATAACAAAGTTTTTCTCCTCTATTTAGGCCAACTTTGGAGGGACATTCAACACAAAGCAAAATGGTCAAACCTGACTAGTCAGGTTCTTTGCAGCAGAAGATACAATTGGCTTGGAAGGGAACTTAAGATCCACCTGCACAATCCTGAAGTCCAAATATTGTTTCCGTGTTTTAATACGTACTTGCGTAAATCTAATGTTCACAATAACTAGAGCTAGTTTGCAACATTCGTTCAATTTACATTTCTTGCTTACCTTCTGTACATGTCATGAGTGTTCTTTGGCCTCAAAAGGAGGGGCTCCATAGAAAAACTCATAGCATAAGACACCAAGGCTCCAAATATCCACGCTAGCATCGTGTTCTACACTTTCCACTGTTTTTAGCATCCACAAAACCGCAAGTCACGGGAACTGTTTCAATAAGCATATAATTGAACCCCTAAAATCTACAGTATTTTAAAGGGGAAAACTTGTAGTTGTTCTTCAGGTTGGTGGCTCTGAAATTGAACCCCTAAATTCACATCTATTTTGCCTCAAACTTACCCATCTTGGGAGGAAGATAATCCACCCACACATGGTTTGCCTGTGGTTAAATGTGTGTACTGACCAACCAAGATCTGCTATCTTGAGCTCACCCTGACCGAGTATTGCGAAAATGTTTGCACACTAAGCACACAATATACACAAAAGCAAAGACAGGGAAACAAGGACAAGCGTTCTATCAGTACCTGTGCACCAATTAAAAGATTCTCTGGTTTTATATCTCTGTGGATTACGTGTTTTCCGTGACAATAGATGAGGGCTCATGCTAATGATGCGACATACATCACATATTGAGAGCACACAACCAGAACTTTGTAGTGACTTTTTCTGCAGATAAATAAGGTAAATAACAAATAAATGTTCACAAGGGCATAGTCTACTCCTTGTTAGATTTTTTTTTCATGGGCAGCTTGATTTATAGTCTACTCCTTTTTTTTTTTTTTTTTAATTGACATAGGGAAAGGCTAACTACTGAGAAGAATTGAAAAGTGCAGGACAAAAACAACTTACAGTAGCTGCACGTCTTTCACTGAAGTATTTACACTTCTGTAATTCTTTGTACGGTTCACCTTTAGCTGCATATTCTAGTATCAAATAAACTCGTTTCTGCAATAAATATGAGAAAGAGTGTCAAAATATTTATTACCCCCAAAACACATTCCCAAAATTTGCAAAGAGCTTGTGCTCAAAGCCTCAAATACCTGATCATAGAAGTAGCCACAGAGACGTAAAATATTAAGGTGCTGAAGATGACTCTGTATTTCAACTTCCCGACGAAGCTGATGCTCAACTTGAGACTGCTGCAGCTGGCTTTTAAAGAGGACTTTAAGTGCCACAATATGATTACTCCGCTGAAAACATACATAACGTTTAAGCTAGCAAGTAAAATTCCAAGAACCTAGAATAATTTCTAAAACATGAAAAAAAGAAGAGGTTTTGTCCCGAACAGAGAAACAAACTTTCAGCTATGAGGCAGAACATAGCTCCAGAAATAAAAAAAATATTATAGCAAGTGAATTAATTTCTTCTGTGACTACATAAAACTTCACATTCCCAATCACGTTTCTTTTCCTAATCTTTCTCAGCACCAAAACATGACAGAAAAAGAAAGAAAAAAAAACAAAAATAGAAAAATACGGTTAATCATATGCCCTTGTCCATATAAATGCAACAAAAATTCGAAGAAAGTAAATTCCCTTGGGCAACCATTTCAGACAAGCGAAAATTCTGTAAAAGTGTCAAAAAAAAGGGGAAAAAAATCGAGAAGAGCTAACCCTTTTTTTTCTGGCCAGTTAAACGTAACCAAATTTTCCTCGCCCCAGGGGTTTTCCGATGTCGAAGTCGCTCAGCGTCCGTCATTTTTTCTCTCCAGCCGAAGCCTCCGAAGAAGTCTGCAGAACCAAAGCGAATTTAACATAAACCCTAAATACGCGAATAATATTTCAAAAAAAAAAGAAAATATCAATCAAATCGCCATATCCACATTTTCAAACCATGAAAAAAAAAAACCCTAGAAGTTGAAATTTTCAATTATCTTGATTTTCATTATCGAAACTACGTAAAAGTAAATCGGTCGAAATAAGAATCCACCAACAAAGATATTCACTTTCCTTCGTCAATTCTCGAGAACCGAGCAAAGAAAATAGAAAAATTCGTCTGTTTCCAAAAACAAAGGAACCTAAAATACTAAATTCAATTGTTCTCCTTCCAAATCAAAGAAGAAACCAAAATAAACCTAGATCCTGAAAGTGGAGAAATTCTTCTAAGAGTCGAAACGACAACGATCGAACATGTAAGCAATTTTCTTCGATTCACCTTCTCTTGTGGTTGATTCTCTGCTAAAATGGCCATGAGAGAGAGAGGGGGAGAGAGAGAGAGAGAGAGAGAGGAATAGAGTGAGAGAGGGAGAGATGAAGCGAACGGGCGAAGAAGGAAAGGTCCAAAGAGGAGCTTTGAATAAAGAACACCCAACGGTCGAGTAAGGACGGCCGCCACGTGGCCTAGACCGCTCTAAAATAATGTCAAAATTTTATGATCTGATCCACAAGCGAGCTCATCACCGTTGACGATAGCTGGGACTTTCCATCATTCGGAGCCCACTTGATCTAATACGGGCCCTCGGCAGCAACGTGACGGATGGTCATGTTCCTTGTAACGAGCAGATGCATAACTGGGTTCAGTTGACGAGGAGGAGCGTTTTGGGGGAGATCTTGAATGAGTTTTGGGGAGATCTTGAACTCTTGATCTCTCTCTAGAACAAATTCTTGATCATGTTAATGCAATATCAAATCTGATATTTGGGTAAGAAAATTATTCTCCAAGACAACATATATATATATATGTATATTTTTGGTGAAAGACAACATATATTTAAAGATTGAAGTTTACGCTTGTTTTTTGTTGTAATTACCCTTCATTTTCAGAAGGTATTACAATACCCTCTAAACTTTAATTAATGTGTTAATATTGTAGACATTTGATCTATTGGATTAGTGCAATCTAGAAATTTACTTGAGTTGATCAGACCGTTTGATCACCATTGTTAGGTCTTAGCAAACTCATAAATCAAGTTAGCTTTATAACAATAACTAAAAATTATAGTGATAAGCAGATTATAGAAATACAATATCAAAGTAAAATAAAAATACCTCACAAGAAATTTCTAATGGTTCACTTAGAATTGAGTTACATTTATTGTTGAGGAGTACTTCACTATAAGCCAAACTTGGTACAAACTATATGTTGAGAGAGGGTATTGGCGTAAAATTTGGTCTCGCCCAAAATGATGGTTCGTTGTTGCAATTAGAATGAGTCGAATAGAACCGAACGACTCAACTATTCGATGTGACAAGTACATACATGTAAACTGAATTAAGGCTTCGATGGGATTGATCGTTTGATCCCGTATAAAATCGATATGTATTATTCGGATAGCATTATGCTATTAAAGGTTTGTGCCCAGGTTTGTTTCCTATATGTTCATTCAATGGAATCGATTCGCATGAACTGACCGTTATAAGCATGCCCAGCCACGAACTAAGACGTGGAGAGAGCACGATGCTTGCAGCCTATCGTAGATCGACAAGTGTCCCATTATTATGGTTACCTGCAGCATAATCACTCCACTTTGCCAGTTGGTTGGAAGCCACGACTCTTATTTATCCTCTATATAAGGAGACATCGTCTTCAAATTGTACATGTGAAAAATACTACAGATAGAAACCCTGTCAAATTTTCTTCTTAATCTCATCTTTGTAATCTATATCTCTTTGAATTTATACATAGTAAAGAATAGTGAATGTAGCTCTTTTTATATAGTAAACTACTATAAATCTGCATGTGTAGTATCTTTTATTTTCCCAACATTATTTTATTTCATTTGGTTTAAATTTGTTAATTGTTTTCTGCAATTAGTCTAACAAGTTCTCTTTAAAACTAATAGATCCAAATAACGGTGATTTGAGGGTCTAAATTCATTAAAAAGAATATATTAATCCGAATTAACATATTTCATATTTGATTATAGATCTAACGTCTATAGTTTAGCGCCCACTGTGTGGCCTTTAGATTGCCAACCCGAAGATTTTCTAGCTTAATCACCATATATGGCTGACAACTCAGACAACCAACACGCACCGGAAATTCCAGATGAAGAAACTGAAGCAACACCCTAAGCAAATCAATAAAAACCATCGCGGCTGAGGTCAAGACTTTGAAAAAAATGCTTCAGGAGCAAGCTGTGCATTCCCAAAAACGCAACAAGAGATTAGAGCAACTCAATAGCGAGAACTCAATTCTAAAGAGGCAAATTAGTTACTAGAACTCGCAAATGGCCTCACTATCATACTATTACCCATATTATGGGTACTCAGCATTCAAGGCAACACAATAGCAGTTTCAAACGCAGCAGCCACTCAGACAACAATCCTTCTTTAGCTTTATTAGGAGGATGCAACTACTATACACCAACTCAACTCTAATACCAGCAACAACGGTCATAGCAACATCAATTGCCATAGCAGCAACACCAATGACACCCACGATGGCAATGGGTACAACAATGATGAATACTCGTCTAAAATTGAACTGATGAGACATAGAGGCAAATGAAGAACATGAAGGAATGGTTGAACCAACCATTTGATTCGAAGCTAATCCAACATCGACACTACTGACCCCGAGTCTATTCAGCAGATGATAAGGGAGATGCTTGAACAGAATACAAAACTTGTAGAAGAAAAGATCGGTCAGAAAGTCTCTCAAGCAACCAGCAAAACCCTAGCATGGATGATATCTTGAAAAACATTCGAGAAACCCCATTCATAAGGAGGATTACCTTGGTCGTTCCTCTAAAGTATGGCAATCTTTTGTTCGCTCACTTCGATGGAACATCCAATCCGAAAGATCACTTACTGCAATACAAAAACATGGTCAGTGTCATAAACATTCCAGACTCAATACTAGATGAATGATGTGCAAGCTATTGGCGTAAAGTCTTAAAGTGTCGGTGCTTTAGTGGTTTAGCAATCTGCCCACTAGGTCGATCGACAATTTTGAGGACTTGATGGATTCGTTCGTCAAAGCCTACTCAGTGCACATAAAAACTGGTAAGATGACTAAAGACTTATGGTCGGTTGTACAGAGCCTAGGCAAGTCACTGCGAGCATATATCAAAAGATTCAGCAAGGCACTTTTAGAGATTTTAGACTTGAAAGACGAAACGGCTCGAGAAGCATAGAAGAAAGGACTCCTACATAAGTCCTCTTTCAAGAGCAGCATTTGCTTTGATCACTTACAGACCATCTAGGAAGCTTTGAATGGAGCAAAAGGATGGATCAATTTGGAAGAAGAAAATGAAAGATGTAAATAATAGCTCTCAAGAAGCAAAGATCAGAACAGGTGGGGCGAAAGGCAGCAGAAACCAGGGGTGGATCGAAGAGGACGAACAAGGACACAACTAAAGAAAGAATGGAGGAAGAAAGAAGAGAAATCGTGGTCCGGAAGCAAACCATTGTCGCCACCAAAATATGCTTTAAGCATATCCCTGATAGAATTGGTCGAGCAGCTAAAGGGGAAAGATTATATCGGATAGCCGAACAAGATTTCCCCAAGTCAGTCCTATGACCATACGAAGTATTGCAAGTTCCATCGAGATACGGGGCACCTAATAGTCACTACAAGGCTTTGCGGTCCGAAATTGTAGAACTGTTTAAGAAAGGACATCTAAGGGAGTACTTATTCGAACGAGGAAGAAAAGTTTATGGGCTCGATCGAAAGCCAGGGGCCTAGAGAGACTGCCAAACTCAAGAGAAGACACCGTCACCACCACTAGTAAGGAAAGCAATAGAAGCTATTTTGGGGGCTGTGTTCTCAGTAGCGATTCTACCAATTAAATAAAGGCTCACCAGAAAAGGGCATGTCAAGTGAGTGCTAGTATTGTCACTGACGGATATGGCAAGCATATAATTTCATTTTGAAGTGAAGAGACATTTAGGCTTGATAGTCCATAAAACGATACCTTGGTAATAAAGCCAAATATCGCTAATTGTGAAATCAGGAGCATACTAGTTGATAATGGAAGTTTAGCTAACATTTTGTTCCTCTCGATGCCTGAAAGAGATGGACATTGAAGAAAAAGAAATCGAGAAGTTTGCTATTACCATAGTAGGGTTTAATGGTGAAGCGACAACAGTAGTCGGAAGGATTAAGCTGCCTGTCTACGCGGTTGGCAAGAATAAGATGACGAGCTTCCTCGTCATGGATTGTCCATCGGGATACAACATCATCCTTAGGCGACCTTGGATACATGCAATGAAGGCTGTCTTGTCGACTTTCCACCAGCGAATCAAATTTTTGAAAAAGCATGGGTTCATAGAAATACTTGGAAGCTAGGAAACCGTGAGGGGCTACTATACTGCTACTATGAAGCAAAAGAAAGCTTTATAGCAATTATAGATAAAACCATCAAATGGATTGAGTAATCAAGACTGCGTTGAATTAGTGTTAGAGCAACGTAATGAAGTCCAAATCGATTCGAAGGACGAGCGGTGAACAGTGAAAATTAGATCGCAACTTGACGCACAGGTGAAATCTGCCATAATTGATTTTTGAAAGCTAACAATGATTGTTTCGTATGGTCTCATGCAGATATGCTTAGAATCGACCCCAACCATTGACCCTTGCGACAAAAGAGAAGAAAGCTTGGCATCAAGTGAAACAACATTGTGAAAAATGAAGTAAGAAGACTACTTGAGGCCGGGTTCATCCGTCCTGTTTAATATCCAGATTGGCTTGCTAACGTAGTGATCGTCAGAAAGAAAAACATGGAAGTTTATATTGGTGATACGTTGGTGAAATCTTTGTAGGCTAACCTCCATGTTTAACATTTGCAAGAATGCTTTGAGGTTCTTCAAAAGTATAACATGAAGTTAAATCAAGAGAAATGCACATTTGAAGTGGTGAGCGAAATGTTCCTAGGCCACCTCGTTACCAAACGAGGAATCAAAGCAAACCTAGATTAGATAACGGCTTACTGCTATGATCACCAACAAGCAAAGAAATCGAACAAAGCTCTCGATTAGGGTTCAAAGTTACGAACAATGAAGTCGAATATGAAGCAATGATTGCTGGCTTGAGACTTGCTGCAGCACTTGGAGCTACTAAGATTGTTATGGAACATGATTCTACTACAATTATTAATCAAATAACCAGCGACTACGAAGGGTGAGATGAAAAGATGATCTCTTATTTAAAGCTAGTAAATAAGCTCAAGGCCTAGTTCGATCACTACAAGGTGAAGCACGTTCCCAGAGAAAAAAACTCCAGAGTAGTCGTGCTCGCTAATTTGGGATCATCAATCGAAGTAAACAAAAAGAGAATTATTTCGTTAGAATGTGTCGATTAGCTGAGCATCGAACTGGTAGAAGACGCAAATTATGTGGATTCGAGGGATGATTGGAGGACTCCCATCAAAAAGTACATACATGATAGGTGGCTACCTAAAGATAAGCAGATCGTGAGGAAGATTGAAGTCCAAACTTCGAGGTATTGCTTAATCAATGAGAAGCTCTATAGGTGTTCCTTCACAGGTCCTTATCTCCGTTGCCCTGGGGAAGATGAAGTCAAGAAGGCCATCCGAGAAGTGTATGAAGGCTCGTGCGGCAACCACTCGAGGGGAGAATCCTTGTGCAACAAGATCAAAAGGTAGGGTTTCTACTAGCCAACCATGTAGAGCGATTGCGAAGGCTTCAGCAAAAAGTGTGATAGCTGCCATAGGCATGCGCCTGCCATCCATCAACTTGCCAAGGAACTTTCTTCAATCAATTCGCCATATCATTTCATGAAGTACTCCATGGACGTCATTGGACCATTCCTTCCTGCCCTTGGATAAGTTAAGTATCCTCTCGTCCTTAAAGATTATTTCTTTACATGGGTCGAAGCTGAAGCTTTTACGGATATTAAAAAGTGAGATGTTTAAAGATTTATTTAGAGAAATATTATCTGTTGGTTTAGAGTACCAAGGGAGATCATCACCGACAATGACTAGCAGTTCATTTTTGCATCTTTTAAAAAGTTCTGCCATAAATGAGATATTATTTTAAGCATCTCCACACCCAGATACCTGTAGGGGAATTGGCAAGCAAAAACGATGAACAAGGCAACCGTGAAGAACCTTAAGAAGAAACTCGAGGGCAAAAAAGGGTGCCAGGTTGAGGAGCTCCCCATGGTGATATGGGCTAATTGAACTCCAAGATAGGCAATTGGTGAATCCCTAATTTCCCTTATATATGGAACTAAAGCGATTATCTCGACAGAAATTGTCACTTGAGATCTTCGAGTCGACTCTTTGCTCCTCAACGAAGCAAAGAATGAAGAAATTATGCAGGATGCATTGGATCTAATAGATGAAAAGAGGAAAAATGCACTTTATCGTCTCAGTCGTTACCAACAAGCAACCACCAAGTACTACAACTAAAAGGTCAAAATTAAAAAGTTCTAGGTAGGGGACCTCATACTTAGGAAAGTCTTTCAAAATACGAAAGAAGCCTACGTAGGGAAATTTGTAGCCAATTTGGAAGGCCTGTATTGAGTCTGAGTTGTTGTTCGAGATAGGGTCTATAAGTTGAAAAACTTAAGGGTTTGATCATCAGGAAAAGCTACAATGCTTATCATTTGTAGAAACATTATGTTTAACTTATGTTGAACTTTGCTCTTTTCAGATTTTACATTCTTCCATTCGTTTTATTTCATTTCAATAGTTAGATGTCAAAATATAATTGAACTACATTCGACTTGATCCCTATACATGGGTATATAGGCAGCCTGTGAGTTATAAATGGGTGCAGCCATGTTATTATTTCAACCATCAATTTTTCCCAAGTTTTGCCATTATCATGACCCAGTCCAAACTCTATTCTCAATTAACTCATCTTGAGTTTGGTTTTACATCGCCATCATCATAACCCAGTCTAAACTCTAGACCCTATCAACAAGCCCCTAGTTTGGTTCTACATCACCATCATCATGGCTCAGTCCAAGATCTAGACTTAATCAACTCGTCTCGAGTTTGATTCTATATAGCCATCATCCTGGCAAATCTAGACTCTATCAACTTACCTCGAGTTTGGCTCTACATCGTTATCATCATGACCCAGTCCAAACTCTAAACTCGATCAACTCGCCCTAAGTTTGGTTCTACATCGCCATCATCATGGCCCAGTCCAAGCTCTAGACTCGATCAACTCACCCCAAGTTTGGTTTTACATCGCCATCATCATGGCTCAGTCCAAGCTTTAGACTGGATTAACTCGCCTCGAGTTCGATTCTATATCGCCATCATCATGGCTCAGTCCAAAACTCTAGACTCGATCAACTCGCCCCAAGTTTGGTTCTACATCGCCATCATCATGGTTTAGCCCATACTCTGGACTTGATCAACTTCTCCCGAGTTCAACCTTACATTGCCATCATGGCTCTTTAATACAAGTTATGGATTCGATCAACTCATCCTGAGTTTGATCTAACATCGCCATACTGATGGCTCTGTTTCACCAAAGGCTCTACAATAGACTGCCGATGCACAGTCGACTATCTCGAACTCGATCAAATATTGCCATCTTCATAGCTCGCCTTTTTCATGACTTGTTATTAGCTCATCAAATGCTTGGTCGATTTGTTACATCATGATTAGTGACCAGTTAAATCGACTTGTGAGCATTCGATCTCATTTTTGAATCAATATTATTTGGCTCATGCTATAAAATTTTGGCTTGCTAAACCATCTTTCTGGTTTAAATTTTATGCCAAGTTCTCTTAAGCTTGATTTAAATAGTTAAAAATTATCGTTCCATTCCCATCAATGTTAAAGTTTGAGAAATTTGAAGTTCAATTATTCTTGAAGAATTAAATTTCGAGGGGACATCAATATTAATAAGAGAATAATGACCAGTTTTATTCGATATTTAAAGCAAACTAAAAGTTTCTCGATACAAATTGTTCAAATAAAAGTTCAACACATTGTTCAAATAGTTCAAAACAAATTGTGACAGTCTAGGCAGCTTCTCCCTCTACCATTCAATCGTTTTCCCCTTTGGCATAAACGAATAGGGGCTCAACAACTTGCTCGCTCGCCATCGCTGCTTCGACTCTTTAGGGGGGAGCTGAAGATTTGTCCTTAACATCCTTGCAAACTGCCTTGTTCGCATCAACTTCCTTAGCATCAGACTCTTCATGAAACATCAGCTCCTTAAACTCTGTGATTTGTTTCTTAATAGCTGGATTGCTAAGTTTACCTAGCATGAACTGCTTTAATGTCTCGAGCCCTGTTGTGAGAGAGGAATTGCTATGGATGTCAAGCAGTTGCTCCTTGATCTCCTCGATATGTCGGTCCTTCACCTCCATTGCTTTAGTTAAATTAGTGACCTTCTCCTTTTCTAGACAAAGGCTAATGCTCAAGTTGAGGACCTTTTTGTTGGATCTTGTCAAAGTGTCGATGGCATCATCTAATTCTCTCTTCTAGTCGTCCCTCTTGGACTCGGCCTTTCCAAGCTTTTCTTCAAGCTCCTTGATTCTAAAAATTGATTGCTTGTACTTGTAAACAGCTTTGTTCACAAAGATGTTGTGGAGCTGACGGGCTTATATAATATAAAGGCTTAGTATTGAATCAAATAAAGAGAAGATCCTAAATTCCAGGATAAATTTCATGCCTTACTTGTCCTATGACCACAGTCGATTCGTTATATAACCAGGAAAATGACTTCCTACTGAAAGTATCTTCATCCAATGAGAAGTTAAAACTCTTTGTCGCTCTTAACGCTGCCTCCTTGTCCTATAAGATACTAACGTTCTCTAGGATATCGAGGGTTTTATTAGTAACCCTCACTTCGACATCTTTGACTGCAACAGACAACTCCACCTTTTTCCTTTTCTTCAACATTGGGGGTTGACTGTCGAATGGAGATGGCAGAGGGAAATCGAAAGTATCGATTAGGGGAGTCAATTCCTTTTGGACAAATGGCTCACAAGCATCACCCTTCTTTTTCTTATTTGCTGTAGCTCTTGCAATAGCCTTATTCTTCCTTGCATGATTGAGTAAAGGTAACGTGATCGTCATTGACGATAGTGCAGCGTTTGCAAGAAAAATGTCTTCGTCAGATAGAGAAGAATGAATTTTGACAGACCATACAGCCACTAAAGTGCACCACTATAAACAAAGGCCTAATCGACTCGTTTTGGAAAGCTAATAGGAATATCTGTTGGGATTTCTCTGAACCTTTTCCAATTAGATGACTTGTTGAGTCAATCAGGGTGGGAAATTTCAGTCTGGGTCCGTCCTTTCAATGCGAGCAGAGCCTCGAGCCTTGCACAAAATCTCTCTCCAATGGGGGCTGGTTGGTTTAGCTCGTAATCTACAAAAAGATGATGTTAAGGATTAGTTGGAATTACTGCTTGAAATAAATATCAAGTGTCAATACTTACCAATGTGGCCAAACGTAAAAGGAAAAGAAAATTGGGTGGTTAGCTTGACTAAGTCATGGTTTATCAACATGAAGAAATATTTCTCTTCCCAATGTCTATTCGTATTAACAAAGTCAAGGATAAGTTGCTTCGATTACCGATAAACAAACAAAAACGCCCTCTGTTCTTATTATTCAGTTTTAGACAGTAACACTGAAGGAAGTAGTGAATATCGAAATCGATGCTAGCTTCTTCGATTACTACCATTAGGGTGATCATAGCCGCATCCCGTTCAGCATTAGTTGAGTCATAGAGATATTGTAGTGGCTAACAATTTCTAACATTAATTCTAGGATTGGCAATCGAAGTCTAAGTTCGAACCACTTTTAATATGCGCACAACTAGTTGTCGTGCTGTGTGTCAGCTTGCTCCTTCGTATAGGGAAGTCAGATGTCGACAAAGGAAGGAATCCTATATTGTGACGACCCGCCTTTTCGCGCAGTCACTTAACTTTCTTAAACATCATTACTTAAATATTAATGTTACTTACTTAGTAAGAAATTACAGCAAATTTTTTTTAACATCCTTTAGAACGTTCTTAAAACTATTGCGACTTTTGTTGCAATTTAAGTTGAGTCACTGCTTAACATTTGATTTTAAAACCATTTCAAGTCGTTTTTTAAAACTTAATAAGAAACATTAACTGAATCATAACTTAAAACTTAACTTTATAATTATATAAAACATTTCGTAAACTATATCTCAAAACTTTGAAAACATTTCATAAAACTTTGATTTCCTTAAAGCTTTGAAACGCTATATTAAATAGTGGAAAACCTTTTTTTTGAGTAACGGAAGCATACTATAGTAGTATCCATACTTAAATATTTGCATCTGTTCTCAGCAGTACCCAGCTCTTCTAACAGGTCCTACTAGTTACCTATAGGACTACCTACAGTATGAAAGAATTTTTAATGAGCTTTCACTCAGTAAGTTCAAACATAAAACTCATAAATTATTTTAACATGTTTTATAAACTTTTCTTATAAAAACCTTTTTCTTAAAACATTTTTCATAAATATTTTTCATAAAATATTTCTTAAACGTTTTTCAAAAAATGTTTTTTATAAAACATTATTGGAACGTTTTTCTTAAAATGCTCTTCATAAACCTTTTCTTGTAAACATGAAAAATGTATTTCATAAACATTTATCGTAAAACATTTCTCATAATGATTTTCATAACATATAAATATTTCATAACAAGAAAAACAAGCAAAATCAAAATGCATGTTTTCATTTATGCTCAATTATGAAATTTTAATTATGAGCATCCTATAAACTTAAACATTTATTTCTTACTTTAACTTTTATCTTTGTTCTTTAATTTTCCTTATCTTATAGACTTTAGTGTTCGTACCGACGTCATTAATCATGAGATCATAAACATGATGCTTTCTTTATGGAAAACTTAAGACCATTAAACACCAAGGTCATAACTTTAACTTTACTTGTATACCTCACATCAAAGAGGTCACAACTTTAACTTTATTTTTAGCACCTCACAACAAGGAGGTTAGTACGACACGTTCTTTTTATATTTATTTTACTTTCTTTTTAACTTTAGTGAGCATATTAAATGCTATCATATCAAACGCAAATACATTTGCGAATCATAACTTGTACTGTAAAACTTATTGCATAACAAATGCAACATAAAACCTATAACTTAAACTGTAAAACATTATACATTAACAAAATACAAACTTACTTTAAACATAATTATTGCAAATATATTGTAAACTTTTACTTAATCTTTAAAACTTTATGCATAAGAAGTAAAAACATACTTTAATAACAACTTGTATAACATTTGCAAACATATTTGCAAACATATAAAATGCATTAGAAAATCATTTTCTTCATGCTGTAAGTAAGATTTGAACTTACCTATCTATAGCTCTAACATTCCCGTTTCCTTCTTTTTCCTTTCATTAGTTGGCTTTTGCGTCCTAATCATATGACACCCGACTTATTAGTTAACTTTCTTTTTATCAATCTACTCGATTGATAATAAAACTTAAACATTAACCATTCTTTTCTTTTAACTTAACTTGGCACCCTATCGGTTTATCCTTCTCTTTACTTTGTACCCCATTGCTTTTAACTTTGTAACCCGCCAGGTTACCGTACCTTGTACTTAACTCCGTAACCCATTAGGTTATCACTCTTTTTACTTAATTCTATAACCCATCGGGTTACCTTTTTCTTTACTTAACTTTGTAACCTATCGGGTTACCTTTCTTTTACTTGAACATCCCTTATTAAATTTCCCGTCTCATGTTATGGTTTCGTTACTTAACGTATTACGAAACATTTTCCATCAAAGTGCATTTTTCTAGTTTGGCGTGCTTGACTCCGCTTTAGCCGTTTTCTTAAAAATGATGATTTTACCCTTAACGTGTTTTTTGTCCATTTCGTAACTTTATAAAACTCATTGCTTAACTTTACCATTTCATTACTTAAATATTACAGAAAGATTCCCGCTAAGGGTGTTTTCCAATATCGGGTGTTTTAGGTCCGCTTTGGTCATTTTTCACAAAATGATCATTATGCCCTTGACGGGTCTTGAAAAACTTTCAGAACCCATTAAAATGTAACTTTCATTTCTTTATGTCTCATAATATTACAGAAAACAAAAACAACCGCTTTCCTTTCAATAAAAATCTATTTTATCAAAACTTTACAGTTTTAACTTGTAATGCGAAAATCGTTACATTTTTGCCCTTCATGTTTTTCCTTCATTCTTTACTTGATTAAACTCTTAATCCTTAAGAACATAAACCCTATGGTTACTCATTGTCCACAGAAATGCAGGAACCTAAGGTTACTTAATGAAAACCCAGTTTTATACAATTTTACTGTTTTGGCTGAAAACACAAAAATCTTTACGTTTTTGCCCCTAGAATAAAAAATAACCACTTTGTACCAAAACATCTAGTTTTTCATAGGCAATAAAACTTTCAAAAGTTCCATGGTCAAATTCCAAACATTTCTTAACGTTTTCATTTCTTGAAATTTTATGCTTAAAATTTCGTAAAATTCATAACTCCTCAACTGAGTAGAATTTTAACAAACTCTCTACATTGTCTTAATAGTTTCAATGAGTTCTACAACTTTCATGTTTTAACTTTCCTCAAATTCTAATCTTAAAGTGGACTTTTTGGCTTATTTCTAAATCTGCCAAAATTTTACAAAACTTTAAAATTTAGTACTTTTGGAATTTCATAAAACTTTGTTAACAAAATTTGTTACCCTCACTGTATTGGAAAATTCCATACCTTACTTGGGACATAAATTGGCCTCTAAGGCCCTCTAAATCATCATTTCTTGAAAACTAGCTAAACTTTGCAATTTTAACAAAGTTTTCCAAACCTTTCCTTTTAAAGCTTAACATCATATTTCCTATCATCCAATCTCATCATCACTTACTAAGAACACTAATTAATCATGCCATAGTGTCCTTATTTCATCCTATAGTCCAAAACATTTCACCAAACATAGGGTATGCATTAAAAAAAAAAAAAACTTTAACATAGCTTGTAAGACTAGGATCTTACATAATCCATGCAAAGTGCTTGTCCTCACTTTTAGCACCGGAAAGCTTCCAAATTCCTTTGACATCAAGCCCATACCATACCATAAAAATTTTATAAAAAACTTGAACAAAAACCCTTGTTCACCATAAGGAAAGTTTGGATTCTACCTTAGAAGTTTGTGAAATCCTTGAGCTTTTAGTCTTGAAACTTGGTTGGAGAGGGTTTTGTGAGGAATTTGCTTTGAGAAATTTTTGAGAGGAAGACGACTTAGGGGTTGCTGAATATTGGAGAGAAAAAATGAAAAAAAAAAAATGACTTGCTTAAGCTTTTATTAAAGCTTATTTCATTTTGGATTTTTATAAAATTGATGAATCATCGCCTTAATTATGATTGGGGGTAAGTTGGCCTTTTATGGTTAGGCCACATTAGTAAATGTGGTGGCCTAATCAAAACTCTCAAGGTGTCCCCTTGGTCCCTCCAAACTTTGCATAGTCTAAATTTATACTGACATTATTTTTTCTATACTATTGGTATTCTTTTCTATACAATTCATGAGGTCCCACAACCTTCTATACTTATTTCATCCATTACATAATGTAATTATAATATTATCTAACTTTGAACAGTCTAAATTTATACTGACAGTATTTTTCTTTTACTACCGATATATTCTCTATACTACTACAGTATTTCTTATTCATCCATATTCTCCAAACAGTATTCCTATACTACTTTAACTTAAACAGTCTAATTTTTGTATTGCTTAACCTTAAACAGTCTAATTCTTACATTGCATTACTTTTGCGGTGTAATTTTCATACTACATTACTCTTCTAGTGTACTTCTTTACATTGCATTATTCTAATACTATATAATTTTTCATATTGTTATACAGTATTTTCTTAAATTGTATTTTTGTCTTAGCATTTGTTGCAACACAATTTGCAACAATTAAACTTTTCAGCTTATTTCCATATCATTCCTCCTTTATTTAAGACTATGGTATAATTTTTATCTTTAAAAATCTCATTTTTGCTTTTATGGACTTTATCATAAAAATTGGATTAAACAATAATCCTTAAACTATTGCATTTCTAATGCACTAGAAATGCTTAGGGTGTTACACATACTTTGACCTGATTGTCAACAAGTCTCCCTTAATTAGAGTCGACTCTGGATTTTTTGAAAGGAAGGAAACTCCTTTTGTTGGGGAGACGTATTTCTTCTTTTCGAGCGTTTTGATTTGCTCAACTCGAGTAGAAGGTCTCGTGGCCTTGTTTCTCTTTTATGCTGGGTTCGCTGCTTCTTTATTGGTCCTAGCTTGCCAGTTCTAGAGTTCCATTCGATTCTAGAGTGTTCCTTAATCCATTCGTCGATCTCTCCATTGTCACTACTGGACCACGAATCCTCACCACCGCTTGAACTTGAACTAACATCAATGGCCTTTGACATCTTCATAAAAACTGATTCTTAGAAGGAGATCTAGGGTTTCAAAGACCTAAGGGGCTGGAAGTTCCTAAAATCTGAAGAATCTCAAAGGGTTCCTGAAGGTTCTAAACCCACGAGAGCCAAACAAACAAGAAATCATGGACTTTCTTGGAAAATGAGTTAGAAATGGCACCAAAATGTTCAAAATAAAAAATGAAACAAACTTATAGAAAGAAAATCGCAAGAAAATCAATAGAAATTAGAGGAATCTTGCCTAAGAATCATTGGAAAACTTGAGAAAATAGAGAAAAATCACCCTGGATTCGAAGCCGATGAAGTCACAAGGAAAGAGAGAGAGAATAGGCTTTATATATTGTCAGAAGAAGTTTGTTCAATGGCTAAGATCGATTTAGGAAAAGTTGATCTGAAGGCTAAAATTTTGGGATTTTTCGAGTTCCTGCTCAAATCGAGGCGATGTCTTTTTGAATCAAGTGCATATGTCAATGCTATAGAGATATTTTGGAGCCTTCCAATCATATTGTAACACTTGTTATTGGTAGTTGAGTATCGCGGTTTCTCGAGAAAGGGCGATGATTCTAGTGTGAAGGCAAAATTTCGATCAGGATGATGTGTCATCAAACTAAAGCCTGAGATTTGATCACTCCTGTAGTTGATTAAAGCGACTAAGGAGTTGGGGGCTAACTATTAGGGTACAATTTGGTCAGGCCCAAATTGATGGTTCAAGGCCCAAAATGATGGTTCGTTCTCGCGATTAGAGTGAGTCGAATAGAACCGAATAACTCAGCTATTCGACATAAGAAGTATATACGTGTTAACTGAATTAAGGCTTCGAAGGGATCGATCTAAAAAGGAAAGGTGATCAACTCTTTAACAAATAGCCTGTTGTTAGTTTGAATGAGAAACATGTAGTTTTGCGCATAATCTAATGGTAAATCAACACTTTTCCTCTAATAATGAGGTTTAAAAATTGAGCCCTGCTCTTAATTAAAAACAAACAAACAAATAAATAAATAAATGAGAAACATGAACTAATACTATATAAGAGAAACACCATCAAATAATGTATACAACTTTTTCCCCCCTAGAGGTGGGAGTGTGTGACCATATATTCATATTTAGTGCTGTTGGATTCATAATCCACAAGTAGAAAAAATGCATTATGTTAAGATCCTTGTCCCAATTTTTAATTTTGGTTTTTTTTAGTTTTTTACTTAGTTTGTTTGGATTTTGATGGCTTGCCTTTTAAATTTATAATTTTAAGACTTGATAAATCGTTAAAATATGCCTCATTTTTGCTTTTCCATTGGGATATATGGGATTTGAGTAGTTTGTTTAGGTTTTTTAGTAAAGAGGTTAGAACCAATATAGGTTTAAAATACTATAGCTGTTGAAAGCTGTACATTGTAACTACAAAGAGCTTTTTACTGTGGACGGTTGGAACCACACTTCTAACCATGGGTACCAAACAAAGGCTTAGGGTTTTGAATTAAGATTTGGGGTTCTATTTGTTACTTTAATGAATGCTACTAAAGTATGACACGTCATGTATTGATTTTACAGATTGAGGGGTAAGATGTAAAAAAACCTTAAAAATAAAAGTAAGGTGTCAAAGGACAAAAGTGTAAAAAAAACCTCTTTTTTTGCTTTTTTGTTTTTTTTTTTGTTTTTTTTAAGGTAAACAAAATAAAAGCCCTTTAATTTTGTTGAGAAAGAAAGAGATAGAAAAAAAAAAGGGTTAAACACAACGTTTAATAAAGGAGACACTGGCAAAGACAAACTAGGCTAGAAAAAACGGTGGCAAAAAAACCCGCCTTTAGAGTGTTCCATAACAACATTCTTTGGGCACTTCTCCATGTTTGGGCAACCATCTTCAATGGAAGTCTCTGCCGCTATACTCTTGAAAACAAAAACATATACTAACCAATTTCCCTCTCCTTTTCCAGAAACAAAAAAAAAAAAAAAACACACACACACACACACACACACAAAAATTAAAAACAAGAAAGGAGAGAAATACCCTAATTAATTCCCTATTAGAATATACACAGTCACTTGGTACTACAAACTTCATCACCGGAAAAACCCAATTCCACTTACCCAACAATGGTAAGCTTGTTATACACACACACACACAAACACACACACAATTTTTACCCTTATTTAATAAACTATATCTATTTTTAAACAAAATGTAGCCCAATTATAACATGTGATGGGTTTTAAAAGAGATAAAAAGAGTATTTGAGAACCACGTTAGAACTTGAAATTGAAACTTAAACACTATATAATGTGAGAGCTTTATATTATAGTAGTTAAAATTTGGTTCCTAAACATTCTAACAGGATATGAGAAAAAGGGATGTTTATAAATTCATCTTTTAAGATTTACTTTTTATAAATACCACATATATTTATTTATGGTACAACTTAACATGTAATATGAATAATGGTATAGAATAAATTTTTTAAATATGGTATAAATAAACACAACTTTTAAAAGTGTGGTATAACATGTAATTTTTTTCTCAAAGAAATGAACATATTATTTGTTTATTTCTAAAAAGAAGTTTTATACTATAGCAGTTGAAACTTCGTTCTTAAATATTCTAAAAAGAACAAAAGAAAGAGAGACATTCATAAATTCATCTTTTAAAATTTATATTTTATAAATACTATATATATTTATTTATGGTATAATTTAACATATAATATAAATAATAATGTGATATAAATTTTTTAAATATGATATACATAAATATAATTTTTAAAAATGTGAAATAAAATGTTTTTTTTTCCTCGAAGAAATAAACAGATTAGAAAAATAATTATGAAAAGAGAAAGGAAGCAAGATTTGACCGACCAACAATCTGGTTTTTCTAGAAGCGCCTACCCATTTTCTAGTAACAAGCTATAAAGTGACACGTCGTTCGGTCAATGTAAATGACAAGTCTTTTTGGTTGAAAACCAGTGAGGCGACAGTGACCGGTAATTGTCCCCGCCTCTTGTTTTGTTTTTTCCCCTCAAAACCCACGACTCCAAAGCGCGTACCGGTTTGCTACCCGGATTCCCATTTCCACAACAGCCACTGATATTCCGCCACCTGTTTCACAAAACCAGGACTCGACCGCAAAACGACGGATCCAAGTCTTTATCAGATACTACTCCTCTCTAAGCACATCGCCGTTGTTAATCTCCTGAAACTTCGTAACGGTGCAAGAAATCCTCTCCTCCCAGATCCTAGTCTGTTCCCACGAATCACGTGCCGACAAGACTTTCATTTACGGCGTGCACGTGGGACCCGTCGAATATTTCTTCACAAATATATAAATACCCCGAGTCTTTATCAAATTTACCATCTCATCATCCCCTGTTCGCGCATTTCCATTTTCAACCGAGCAGACCAACAAGCCTTTTTTATTATTTAGTTTATTTTCCGAGTTTCTAATTTTGGGAATCTGAAACAGAAATGGCTGTTTCTAGCGATTCTCAGAGGAAGATCGTCAATGGCGACGCTGGTTATGTCCTCGATGACGTCCCTCACCTTACCGATTTCATCCTCGATCTCCCTGTACTTTCCTATCACTCTCTCTTTCCTTTTTTTTTTTTTTCATTTAATTTGTTGTTTTTCTTTTCATAGATTGATTGTACGATGAAAAGTTTTTGTCTTTTGTTTTGTTAAGTTGACCAGTATTTTTTTCCGAAATAATTATTTTCAAAATAATTGCAGTGACGGCGGACACATCCATATTTAGAAAATGAGCTTAACTTTGTTTTATTAAGCTACATTTTTTTTTTTGCTGAGATAATCTAGTTTTTTTTATAGTATGCTGATAAGTTTGTAAGTTTTTATGTGGTGTTTGGTTACATGGCAGACTTATCCTAATCCATTGCGATCCAATCCTGCTTATTCAGTGGTCAAGTACGTTTTTTTTTTTTTTTTTTTTTTTTTTTTTGGGTTTTATGTTTTCATAAAGTAGGACAATTCTTTATTTATAATCTTTTTTTTTCCCCATTTTCAGGCAATATTTTGTTCATGTGGATGACTCCGTTCCTCAAAAGGTAACACTCTTTCTGCTCCTCAACTGCTTCACCTTTCTGGATCTGATATTCTAAGTCAAAAGGGCTTCCTAATTTTCTATACTCGTAATGGGTACAAATGACACTTGATTTGTGTATGTTAATTTCTTATAGAAAGTGATAGTTTTAAACATGTTCCTTTTTATCATTTTACAGGTTGTTGTCCACAAGGATAGCCCGAGAGGGACACATTTTCGCCGAGCAGGACCACGCCAGAAGGTACACATTGATTTTCTGTTTGAATGGTGTTGGAATGAACCAAAAAGCTCAAAACTATGTGAAACTTTACGGTTTACACTCGTTCATTCGTACTGATCAGGTGTACTTCAAGCCCGATGAAGTGCACGCGTGTATTGTGACATGTGGTGGTTTGTGCCCCGGACTCAACACGGTGATTAGGGAAATCGTTTGCGGCCTTTATCACATGTATGGGGTTACCAAGATTCTCGGGATAGATGTGAGTTAATTTTTAGATTTTGTTAGAGCTTCATCAGCATTACAGTTCAGGCCCACTTCATGTTTGCACATTCTGACCGGAAAGTTTTATTCTGGCTTATCTTTAGGGAGGATATAGGGGTTTCTATTCTCGAAATACTGTTACTTTGACGCCCAAAGTTGTGAATGACATCCATAAACGTGGTGGTACCATTCTTGGGACATCACGGGGTGGCCACGACACCTTGAAGATCGTTGATAGCATTCAGGATCGCGGAATAAATCAGGTACGTGCTCTTTTTTCCTCCGTGATTTGCCTGTGTTCGTGTATTCACTTTAGGGTTAAATTTTAATCTGGATACATTGTGAACATTTGCTTACTATGATCCAGGTTTACATAATCGGAGGTGATGGAACTCAAAAAGGAGCAGCTGTTATATTCGAGGTAATTAATAAAAGGGAGCTCAAAAATCATGCATTTATGTCTTTTTTCTTAATGAGATTAATTGCGTTATGAGCAGTTTGGTTCTGTATCCTGGATATTATTCAAGAATCACTTCTCAATTTTGCAGGAGATTAGACGGCGGGGCCTCAAAGTTGCTGTTGTAGGAATCCCTAAAACCATAGATAATGACATTCCAGTAATCACTCAACATTTCATATAATTTTACTGTATTACCAACAAGTCCTTTTTCTTTGCTCGTGCTTACTTGTATTGTCTTCTCTATTCAGGTTATTGACAAGTCCTTTGGCTTTGATACGGCTGTTGAGGAGGCTCAACGGGCAATTAATGCAGCGCACGTCGAAGCTGAAAGTATTGAGAATGGTATTGGTGTCGTAAAGCTGATGGGACGGTACAGTGGTAAGTTCTCATTTTGGTTTCATATCCTTCGTTCTCTTTGGTACTCCAATTACTGACAGATGTAACGTTTTTCAAAGATAGAAGATTACATCGTTTTCATTATTATTATTTTATCTATGTTTCAGCTTGAGACTTACATGGAATTCTTCTTGCAGGTTTCATAGCTATGTATGCTACTCTTGCCAGCCGAGACGTTGATTGTTGTTTGATACCAGAGTCTCCATTCTATCTTGAAGGAAATGGTGGGCTTTTTGAATTCATAGAAAAACGACTCAAAGAAAATGGGCATATGGTTATTGTAATTGCTGAGGGAGCAGGACAGGAACTTCTTTCGGACAGTTGGGAATCCACAAAGCAAGATGCTTCGGGAAATAAACTTTTGCAGGATGTTGGACTATGGATATCTCAAAGGATAAAGGTCGAACTTGCTTTTTAGTGCCATAATTACTTACCTTTATTATTGTTGACTTGTTTCAGGATGTGAATAAGAATTATGGGGTTATACATGCACAATATCTAATTACCACTGGTACTATATTACAATGTATTCTGCAACACTGTCACATGGTTTCCCTTTTTTTCAGTTTCATTGATTGATTCTGGATTTTCTAGAAAAGAAAAAAGGAGTATCTTATGCTTTTTGTTTCAGTTTGAGGTACCCGCGATATTGTATCTAGGAGGGGCAGTTAACAAGGATGAATTTAGCTCCCAATACGTTTTGTTTATTGCTCGTTGGAGTGCTTTGGTTGGTTAATTTATGGTTTTTGTTTATTTTCTGCAGGATCATTTCTCAAAACAACATATAATGCCCATAAACCTCAAATACATAGGTCAATTTCCCCTGATTTTCCTCCTATTTATTATTTTCCAACTTCCAAATTATACCCTGGTAAATATACACTTAAATCTATATTCTACCAATTCTTTTTTTTTTCCCTAACAGATCCTACATACATGATCCGGGCCATTCCAAGCAATGCATCTGATAATGTCTACTGCACGCTCCTTGCTCAAAGTGCGGTTCATGGAGCAATGGCAGGGTACACTGGCTTCACAAGCGGGCTTGTGAATGGAAGGCAGACTTACATTCCTTTCTACGTAAAGTTTCCCTCCCTCTCTCTCCCTCTCTCTCTCTATCACCATTTTTGAACCTGGGAATTTAGAGGGGAAGGTGACTTTAAACCAAAGCATTATATATGCATTCAGATTTTGCGAAAAAAGTGGATATGACGATGAAAGTACTAAATTTGAGAGTTGCTATCCCTCAAAACTAGAATCCCTCTAATATTACCCCAGGACGTACATTTCTTTCGTCATCAAGGAAAGAAAGTTACTCTACATTTTGTGTGAGAACTTTCAGAGAGTGCATTTTCTGAGTTCTTTGTTACAACTCACCGCAAATGTTCTGCAAGCAGTGCATGAATATTAGACTAAAATTACAATTGTCTTTCCACTGTGACTTTTTACCTTGTTTTGGAAAATGCCATTCTTCTTTTAGAACTAAGACTCATCAACAGTCACTTGGATAACATATAATATCTTTTAATTGTGTTTTACAGCGTATCACAGAGGAGCAGAACAAGGTTGTGATTACTGACAGGATGTGGGCAAGACTTCTGTCTTCAACAACGCAGCCTAGCTTTCTAAATGCCAAAGAGCTGGATGAATTCAAGAAAGAGAGTGAAGCCCCAGTTCAGTTGTTTGATGGGGAAAATTCCAAGGAAGATCAGTCTATACAAGCATAGACATTGCCAGCTTGACATAAGAGTGAGTTCTACATAAACTAATTTGATTAGCATCCCTGCCAATGTGCCACCATCGAATCATGTTTGATTGCTTCCGGTTTTTCCCAGTTTTTGGCATTTTGTAATGACGTTGTGTGGCTTTTGTTTCGACATACTTCTTTTGGACACGTACAGTATTAGTTACCTCAATAAATTCGTTCAAGAATCTCAATTTTGAAGAAGATATGGCTTATTTTGGTTCCCTTCAATGACCTTTTTTACTTTTTGACTTTAACAAGGTAAGTCAATCATAACTATACTAACTAGTTTTTGCGGGGTTTAGCTTAGTGGTAAATCTACATTTATTTTCAATGTTAACAAATAGAATTTGAAGCTTCATCCTTCAAACACAAAAGTCAATCCTGACTACACAGGATGTATTCCAAAGATTTTTGGACAATCCGAGAATATAAACTGATCAAACTAAAGAACAGATTCTTGTAAAAAAAAAAATGTAATGGAATTCAAATATCCAAGCTTCAGATTGCTTGGGGAACTGCTAGGGTCTACCATACTCGGAGATACCTCTACAACAATGCAATCAGTATTTTCATACAAGAAATAATAATGGAATTCAAATATTCGAGCTTCAGATTGCTTAAGAAACTGCTAGAGGGACCTCCCATATTGGGATATATCTACAATGCAATTAGTACTTGTATATTCCAGAGGGCTCAGCATTTTGAACGATCCAAGGATGTTCCAGAAGCTTGTGAAGTGGCAAGCGCTCCGATGAATCCTTGACGAGCATCTGTTATTAAAAGACAAAAAACAGAACATTCCTCTATTTAGGCCAAGTTTGGAGGGACATTCAACAAAAGGCAAAATGGTCAAACCTGACTAATCAGTTCCTTTGCAGCAGAAGATACAATTGGCTTGGAAGGGAACTTAAGATCCAC
>CAMOHE010047159.1:11798-113484 GCA_946598075.1 Artocarpus hirsutus | reverse complement strand
TAAGTCAATCATAACTATACTAACTAGTTTTTGCGGGGTTTAGCTTAGTGGTAAATCTACATTTATTTTCAATGTTAACAAATAGAATTTGAAGCTTCATCCTTCAAACACAAAAGTCAATCCTGACTACACAGGATGTATTCCAAAGATTTTTGGACAATCCGAGAATATAAACTGATCAAACTAAAGAACAGATTCTTGTAAAAAAAAAAATGTAATGGAATTCAAATATCCAAGCTTCAGATTGCTTGGGGAACTGCTAGGGTCTACCATACTCGGAGATACCTCTACAACAATGCAATCAGTATTTTCATACAAGAAATAATAATGGAATTCAAATATTCGAGCTTCAGATTGCTCAAGAAACTGTTAGAGGGACCTCCCATACTCGGAGATATCTCTACTACAACGCAATCAGTACTTGTGTATGAAGTATCCCAATTTTCATACAAATAATGGAATTCAAATATTCGAGCTTGTTCAAATATTCGACCTCCCATATTCGGAGATACCTACCACAATGCAATCAATTCTTGTACATGATGTATCCCAATTTTCATACAAGAAATAATGGAAATTAAATATTCGAGCTTCAGATTGCTTAAGAAACTGCTAGAGGGACCTCCCATATTGGGATATATCTACAATGCAATTAGTACTTGTATATTCCAGAGGGCTCAGCATTTTGAACGATCCAAGGATGTTCCAGAAGCTTGTGAAGTGGCAAGCGCTCCGATGAATCCTTGACGAGCATCTGTTATTAAAAGACAAAAAACAGAACATTCCTCTATTTAGGCCAAGTTTGGAGGGACATTCAACAAAAGGCAAAATGGTCAAACCTGACTAATCAGTTCCTTTGCAGCAGAAGATACAATTGGCTTGGAAGGGAACTTAAGATCCACCTGTACAATCCTGAAATCCAAATATTGTTTCCGTGTTTTAATACGTACTTGCGTAAATCTAATGTTCACAATAACTAGAGCTAGTTTGCGACATTCATTCAATCTGCATTTCTTGCTTACCTTCTATACGTGTCTGAGTGTTCTTTGGCCTCAAAAGGAGGGACTCCATAAAGAAACTCATAGCACAAGACACCAAGGCTCCAAATATCCACGCTAGCATCATGTTCTACACTTTCCACTGTTTTTACCATCCACAAAACCACAAGTCAGGGGAACTGTTTCAATAAGCATTTAATTGAACCCCTAAAATCTACAGTATTTTAAAGGGGAAAACTTGTGGCCGTTCTTCAGGTTGGTGCCCTTGAAATTGAACCACTAAATTCAGTCTATTTTGCCTCAAACTTACCCATCTCGGGAGGAAGATAATCCAATGTCCCACACATGGTTCGCCTGCGGTTAAATGTGTGTACTGACCAACCAAAATCTGCTATCTTGAGCTCACCCTGACAGAGTATTGCGAAAATTTTAGCACACTAAGCACACAATATACACAAAAGCAAAGACAGGGAAAAAAAGGATACCTGTGCACCAATTAAAAGATTCTCTGGTTTTATATCTCTGTGGATTACGTGTTTTCCGTGACAATAGATGAGGGCTCGTGCTAATGATGCGACATACTGCATATATTGAACTTTGTAGTGAGTTTTTCTGCAGATAAATAAGGTAAATAACAAATAAATGTTCACAAGGGCATAGTCTACTCCTTTCTAGAATTTTTTTTTGCATGGGCAGCTTGATTTATTGACATAGGGAAAGGCTAACTACTGAGAAACACTGAAAAGTGCAGGACAAAAACAACTTACAGTAGCTGCACGTCTTTCACTGAAGTATTTACACTTCTGTAATTCTTTGTAGAGTTCACCTTTAGCTGCATATTCTAGAATTAAATAAACTCGTTTCTGCAATAAATATGAGAAAAGAGTGTCAAAATATTTATTACCCACAAAACACATTCACAAAATTTGCAAAGAGCCTGTGCTCAAAGCCTCAAATACCTGATCATAGAAGTAGCCATAGAGACGTAAGATATTAGCATGCCGAAGATGACTCTGTATTTCAACTTCCCGACGAAGCTGATGCTCAACTTGAGACTGCTGCAGCTGGCTTTTAAAGAGGACTTTAAGTGCCACAATGTGATTACTCTGTTGAAGACATATATAACGTTTAAGCTAGTAAGTAAAATTGCAAGAACCTAGAATAATTTCTACAACATGAAAAAAGAAGAGGTTTTGTCTCAAACAGAGAAACAAACTTTCAGCTATGAGGCAGAATATAACTCCAGAAATCAAAAATATAATAGCAAGTGAATTAATTTCTTCTGTGACTACATAAAACTTCACATTCCCAATCACATTTCTTTTCTTAATCTTTCTCAGCACCAAACACATAACAGAAAGAGAGAAAAAAAAACATTAATAGAAAAATACAGTTAATCATACGCCCTTGTCCGTCTAAATGCAACAAAAATTCGGAGAATGTAAATTCCCTTGGTCATTGTTTCAGAAAAAGTGAAAATTCTATAAGCACGTCAAAAAAAGGGGGAAAAAAGGATCGAGAAGAGCTAACCCTTTTTTCTCTGGCCAGATAAACGTGACCAAACTTTCCTCGCCCCAGGGGTTTTCCGATGTCGAAGTCGCTCAGCGTCCATCTTTTTTTCTCTCCAGCCGAAGCATCCGAAGAAGTCTGCTGAAACAAAGCGAATTTACATAAATCCTAAATACGCGAATAATATTTCAAAAAAGAAAAAAGAAAAAATCAATCAGATCGCCATATCCACAATTTCAAACCATGAAAAAAAACCCTAGAAGTTGAAATTTTCAATTATCTTGATTTTCATTATCGAAACCATGTAAAAGTAAACCGGTCGAAATAAGAATACACCAACAAAGATATTCACTTTCCTTCGTCAATTCTCAAGAACCGAGCAAAGAAAATAGAAAAATTCGTCTGTTTCCAAAAACAAAGAAACCTAAAACACTAAATTCAATTGCTCTCCTTCCAAATCAAAGAAGAAACCAAAATAACCCTAGATCCTGAAAGTGGAGAAATTCTTCTAAGAATCGAAACGACAACGATCGAACATGTAAGCAACTTTCTTCAATTCACCTTCTCTTGCGGTTGTTGATTCTCTGCTAAAATGGCCATGAGAGAGAGAGAGGGGGAGAGAGGGAGAGAGAGAGAGAGAGACGAATAGAGTGAGAGAGGGAGAGATGTGGCAAACAGGCGAAGAAGGAAAGGTCCAAAGAGGAGCTTTGAATAAAGAACACCCAACGGTCGAATAAGGACGGGCCGCCACGTGGCCCATGCCCGCTCTAAAATAATTTTTAAAAAATTTATGATCTGATCCGCAAGCTAGCTCATCGCCGTTGATAATGCCTAGGACTTTCTTTTCTTCACAGCCCACTTGATCTTATGTGGGCCCTTCGGCACCAACGTGACGGATTGCAACAAGTTGATGCATAATTGGGTTCAGTTGACGAGGAGGGGCGTTTTGGGGGAGACCTTGAATGAGTTTTGGGGAGATCTTGAACTCTTGATCTCTCTCTAGAACAAATTCTTGATCATGTTAATGCAATCAATATCAAATTTGATATTTGGGTAAGAAAATTATTCTCCAAGACAACATATATTTAAAGATTGAAGTTTACGCTTGCTTTTTGTTGTAATTACCCTCAATTTCAGAAGGCATTATAATCGCACCTAAACTTTAATTAGTGTGTTAACATTGTAGACGTTGGATCTACAACTAGATCAAATTGGACTAGTGCAATCTGAAAATTTGCTCGAGTTGATTGGACCCTTTTATCACCATTGTTAGGTCTTAGCAAACTCATAAATCAAGTTAGCTGTATAACAATAACTGAAAATTATAGTGATAAGGAGATTATAGAAATACAATATCAAAGTAAAATAAAGATACCTCACAAGAAATTTTTAATGGTTTATTCGGAGTTGAGCTAAGTTTACTGTTGAGGAGTACTTCATTATAAGCCAAACTTGGTACAAATTATATGTTGGGAGAGGGGAGGAAGAAAAAAAAAGTGGATTAAAATTATTTGGATATTTAGGTGAAATTAAGAGTATTTTAGTCCAAACACTTGTCTAAATTAAACATTTGAATGGATATATGACGTTTCCTAACATTTTAAAGGGTATGTGCAATTTGCTACAATAATTCTACAAAAAACTGATACTCCCTATCATTTCCCTAAAAAAAATAAGATCAAAGGTTAATGGGCATATATATAAGAATATTAAAATTTTGCAGGGATAAAATGAAGAAGTGAAAAAATTTTAAAGGCTAGCTTTTATTTTTTAGAAAGTCAATGTTCTTGGCTCTTCAATAGTTCCAGTTGATTTTAATGCTTGTGCACATGTAATGAGAAGATTACACTGAGTCACCATCTGTCTCACATTTAATATGCTTCTCCAAACAATGGAGTCCAAAACAAGTATTTATGGAAGTATTTTCGCTAAAGTACATGTTTACTATCTAACAATTTCAGTAAAGGAAAGGCTTAACAAAAAGCTTGTAGTTAGTTTGAATGTGAAACATGTGGTTGCGTACATAATCTAATGGTAAATCAACACTTTTTCTCTGATAATGAGGTTTAAAAATTAAGCCTTATGTTTAATTAAAAATAAATAAATTAGCAACATGAACTAATAAAACTCTTTATATAAGAGAAACATCATCAAATAATGTATACAATTTCTTTCCCCCTTTTGGAGGTAGAGTGTGTAAACATATATTCATATTTAGTACCGTTGGATTCATAATCCACAAGTAGGAAAAATACATTAAGGTAAGATTCTTGTCCCAATTTTTACTTTTTTTTTTTAGTATTTTACTTAGTTTGTTTGGATTTTGACAGCTTAACCTTTAATTTTATTATTTTAAGACTTGCTAATTAAATATGCCTCATTTTTACTTTTTTGTTGGGATATATGATATTTGAGTAGTTTGTTTAGGTTTTTTGAGAGGGCGGTCAAAACCAATATTGATTTAAAATACTATAGATGTTGAAAGTTTTACGCTATAATTATAGAGAGCTTTTTACTGTGAACGGTTGGAACTATCTGTTCGTTAATTTACCGAATGCTAGTAAAGTTTGACACATAATGCATTGATTTTGCAGATTGAGGGGGTAAGATGTCAAGATTCTTAATTTGAGGACAAGTTATCAAAATCTAAAAAGTTCAAAGGGTAAAAGTGTAAAAAAAACCTCTCTCTTTTTTTTTTTTTTCGGTAAACAAAATAAAAACCCCTTAATTTTGTTGAGAAAGAAAGAGAGAAAAAAAAAGGGTTAAACGCAGCGTTTAATAAACGAGACACCGGCACAGACGAACCGGGCCAGGAAAAACGGCGGCGAAAGAAGGCGCCTCTAGAGTGTTCCGGAACGACGCCGGTTGTGCACTTCTCCATGGTTGGGCAACCGTCTTCAACGGAAGTCTTCGTCGCTGTACTCCTGAAAACAAAAACATTCGCTAACCAATTTCCCTTTCCTTTTCCAGAAACAAAAAACCAAAAATTAAAAGCCTAATTAATTCCCTGTTAGAATATACACAGTCACTTGGTACTACGAACTTCATCACCCCAAAAACCCAATTCCACTTACCCAACAATGGTAAGGTTGTTTCTGTTTAAGCGCTATTTCACTTTGATTTTCCTTTTTTTTTCCCCTAATAAATTGGAATTTTTGCTGTTTTTGTGTAGTTTTCAATCGCGGCGATCAACGACACGGATTCCAAAGGCCAATGGGAACCCTTAGCTCCCACCAAAGAAGCCCAGGCATTTCTATTTCTCTTTCTCTTTCAACTTTTTTTTTTTTTTAATGTTTTCTTTGGTTTTGGTTTCTTGCTTCAAGAACGCCTTGTATTTATTTATTTTAATTGAGGACTGTGTAACGTGGGATTTCTTTCAATTCAGGAGTATAATTCCCTTTGCCCAATTGAAAAAGTTGTGAGATTTTTATTTTTTTTTTTTGATTGGTTATATATCAGGAATTTCATCTTTCACAAACTTATCATGAGGGACTACTTAAATTGCAAGCTAAAGAGTATGAAAAAGCTCGTGAGCTGTTAGAGTGTGTCCTAAAAGATCCGCTTATCGCAAATGCCCAGGTGCTACTTTCTTCTCAACAACATTTCTTTTGCTTTCTTTTTGTTTTCAAATTATTTGATTTTTTTCCCTCTTTTATTGATTTTGCAGGTGGATGGGAATGCTAGTGATGGGCATCTATTGCAACTCAGGTAAATTATATAGGCTTCAATTTTTCTAGATTTTCACATGTTTAATTCTTCTATTTTTTTCTACTTTCCATGTGTCTGCATTTTGCTTTTAAATCTAGTTGATAATAATTTTACCGACTGTGGTTTTTTGCATTGTCATCATTTGATAATTTGACAAGAGGATCTGGGCAGATTTATGTTGCCCTTTTTTTTGGGGCTATCGAGCAACATAGTTTCAAAGTCTGTTTTGAATCCGGTTTTATGCTCCGAAGGATTGTGCTATGAAATTCTCTTTGCATTGCTCTGGACAAATTTATGTGTCTTGTAATGAATTAGAAGAATAATGGGGTTGTAACAAGCAGTGTAGATGGATGACTGATTTTCTTTCGTTTTATTTTTTGGTTGATTCCACTACTGATAATAATGTCGGGGTGATCTGGCGTTAGTTGTAAATTATATTTTGTCTAATTGCTTATTACCAATGCTACAGATTTTTGGCATTGAAGAACCTTGCCTCTGTTTTTCTTCAACAAGGTTCATCGCATTGTGAAAACGCTCTACACTGTTACCTTCAAGCAGTAGAGATTGATACCAAAGATTCTGTCGTCTGGAACCAGCTGGGAACTTTATCATGCTCAATGGGCTTGTTGAGTATTTCACGCTGGGCATTTGAGCAAGGGCTTTTATGTAGTCCTAATAATTGTGAGGATTTACTTATTCTTCAAATATTTGAAATTTCTTTTTTATTTATGCTATATATTCATCGTGTATCTAACTTTCTTCTTTCATGATTGTGCAAAAATAATCTTTTTCTGAACTATGTGTGCAGGGAATTGTATGGAGAAATTACTGGAAGTCCTAATTGCCATTGGCGATGAAGTTGCATGTCTTTGCGTCGCAGAGTTGATTTTGAGGCATTGGCCATCACATTCTCGTGCTTTGCATGTCAAGAAAACCATTGAAGATTCAGAACTGGTTCCATTTGCTCCTAGAGGTATCGATAAGTTGGAACCCAAACATGTCCGGCTTAAATTCCTTGGTAAGAGAAAAGCTGCTGATGAGAATCTCGATGAGAGTATTGCACGTAAAAAGCTGAAACAGAACTTAGAAGTGCACATGGCAGAAGCTTCCTGGGTAGGTCTTGCTGATGTACTCTTGGATGTCTTACTTCCACTAAATTGCTGTCATGTTGAGAAGGGTGGTGAAAAACCATACAGATCTGGAGACGTCAGGCTAATTATTCACCTACCTTCTGGTTCAGAAAATGCTACTGCGTCTGGGTCTGAGGAAAGGAAAGGACTTAACTTAACCCCAATAACTACAACTTCATCACCTGGTGATTCTAACATTGAAATAGTGAGTGCTGTAAAAGAAAAGGACACAAATGTTATGGAAGAACAACCACAGGAGAGGAGGAGTAGTCGCCTCAGGAATCGGAAACCAGGGAGAGAAGATCTAGACTTTGTTAATGATAAGGACCAAGCGAAGGTTGTAATTCAATACCTAGAGGCATTTATTGCTTGTGAACCAGGGAAGAAGAATTCTGCAATTTCTGCCAATTGCTCCATACCATGTAGTGATCGAGCTAACCCATGTGATATTGAACATAATGATGTTTACCAATTTCTTACAAAGACCGCAAACAATTTTGGTGCTTATCACATGGGCCACTTACTTTTAGAACACTTAGCAAGTAAGAGTCTTATGTATCAAGATGCATTAGTCAAATTCTTGGATTTGGAGAAGATGACAAGACATTGGGGGAAGGAAAGGACCCCTGAGTGCAATCTTTTTCTCTCTGAGCTATATTATGACCTCGGATCTTCTTCTTCTGATGCTTCCAAAAAATCAGAGTTCATGTCAGACGCGTCCTATCATCTTTGTAAGATTATTGAATCTGTAGCTTTGGATTATCCTCATTACTTGAGTTGTAACTCGGAGGATGAAGGAAGCTCTAGGCTCATGGGATCCCAAGGTACTGGTGGAGTATCTGCCATTGGCTTTATTCCTCAGAATTTACCATTGGAGAATTCGTCCTTAATAAATAATATTTCTTTCTGGGTCCGGTTCTTTTGGTTAAGCGGGCGATTGTCTATTTTGGATGGTAACAAGGAAAAAGCCCATGAAGAATTTAGCATTTCTTTGTCACTTTTGGCAAAGATGAAGAGTACAAATAGTTCTCAATGTTCTGTATGCCTCCCACACTGCAAAGTTGTCAAAGAGTTAAGCATGGATGGGGTTCTTCATCAAATTAACATTTTGAAGGTTGATTTCTTGATGGGGAAGACTTTGGTTGAGATGATTGAGAAAGAAATGTATGTGGAGTGCGTGGCCTTGCTTGCTCCCCTTCTATTCTCTACAAAAGATGTCCATCTTGATGCACTATCTTTACCCTCTGCAGATAAAGAAGGTGAAGAAATTACTTCTCTTGAACTATCAGCTCTTGACATTCTACTAAAAGCATGTGAAAAGACAAACCCAATGGACATTGAGATGTATTTGAATTGCCATCGGCGAAAGCTGCAAATACTTGTGGCACTAGCTGGAATTGATGAATCTCTTGCTTATTGTAAATCCTTCCATCTGAAGTCTGGGACAAAATCACTTTCTTCTGCTGATGTAGAAGTGAAAGAAATTTCTGGAAAGCGCTGCAATTTCTTGGTATTTGAGGAAGTAAAGGCAATATCTCAATGCGTCTCACAAATTAAGAACTTTGTTGATTCATCTGGAGATTCTGTAAGTCATTTTCTTTTATAGCATAACCATCTCTTCGATGTCCTGGCCACCAGAATAATGTATTCATACCATTACATTTAGTTAAATCCATGCAATAGAACAGCAAAATCCTTCTATTATATTCTAGTGAGGAAGGGGTAAGATTAAGAAGCATTTCAATTTATGACAGAAAAAGGTGTTTCAGCCTAAGATTCCTGTACAAATCATATTTTTGGCATCTTTACAATGTCTTTGGGACTTCTGTCCTCTTTCAACTTGTATTGTCGAACCCAACTCAAGTATTCAGTTACCTGGTATATTTTCAATTTGATATACCTGCGGTGGTCTAGATATTACTAATATGTTTTCTCAAAACTCTTGAAATGGCTGTTCGTGATTTGGCATAAGTTAAGTTGGTTTGGCTGTTCATACTTTCTTCACTCTAGGTTCTTTTGTTTATGTTGTACGTGGTAATCCTTTAATTGTAGGATGGAGCCGCCATTCCTGGAAGAATCATTAATGATGTTCAGTCATTGCTGTTGACGGTCATGTGCAATGTTGCTGGCATATTCCTCTGTAAGAAATCTTCTGGGCAGGTAATTGCTGATCAAATTGAAAGAAGTTGTTTTGTTGAAGCAGCAATTGCTTTCTGCAAGCTTCAACACCTTGACCTTATGGTTCCTGTTCAAACTCAAGTAAGTCATATATGTGTTCTTTGTGAAGTTTATTTACCCTACATACGAAGAACTGGATTTCTAATAGTCTTTGGTTCAGTCGATTGTTTTCTGTTTATTGTTATTGCTCCACCTTTTTTTTTTTGCCACTACCTATTATTTTCTGACTTGACATTTTAGGTTGACTTGATTGTTGCAACGCATGATTTACTTGCTGAATATGGGCTCTGCTGTGCGGGAGAAGATGGTTCAGGGGAGGAAGGAATATTACTCAAATTTGCAATCAAGCACCTTTTGGCCTTGGATATGAAGGTTAAATCTAACAAGGAAACAACTGACTGCAATGAGCAATATAGCCTCGATGCTTGTCCAAAGATGCCTATAAGTGAAGCAAAATTGGAATCACTAGATGTGGAAATGGTTACCGGTGGAAAAGATGAAACCGTGGCTGTGGAGAAGCTCGCTTGGGAAGAATTATTTTTGCAAAATGTTTCACCTCATAAAACTCCAGATAAAGATGCTGTGGGAGTAGTTGCTAGAAACCAGGACCATAATAGGTCCCGTGAAAAACCTAAAAGTGGTGAAAAGACAAGGGATCAATTGATTGAAGGTGTATATGAACTCACTGAAGATGAAAAGGAGGAACTTGAGTCAAAAATTGATGCAGCTTTGGATCAGTGTTTTTTCTGCTTATATGGCCTGAATATTAGATCTGACGCATCCTATGAAGATGATCTAGCCACGCACAGAAATACCAGCCGTGGAGATTATCAGACAAAGGAACAGTGCACAGATGTCTTTCAGTATATTCTCCCCTATGCGAAGGCTTCTTCTGTGAGTTTTCTCTCTCTCTCTCTCTCTCTCTCTCTTTCTTTTGTTTGTTCTAACCTCCTACACGCAAGCTTTTTGTTTTTGGTGCTTGATATTACTTAGCTTCCAGCTTCAAGATGCTACAACACCTCAGTCTTAACTGATCCTCATTTGGCTGTATGTGGCCAGAGAACCGGATTGGTAAAACTTCGCAGAGTACTAAGGGCCATTCGTAAACATTTTCTACAACCACCAGAAGACGTTCTGGCTGGAAATGCAATAGATAAATTCTTAGATGATCTCAACTTATGTGAAGACAAACTCTCGGAGGAGGCTGGTTCTGATGGGTTTCTTGAAACCATGACAAAGACTATACTTCCCCACTCAGGAAGCTTCAAGAAGCACAAGATGTCATTAGTTGGAAGGTATGCATGAGCAAAATGCTGCATATGCATGGAACTTTTAGTTCACCCTTTCCCAATTAATGGCTACAACCATGAACTAAATTTTTAAGTTATGGGCCATGTGATATGTCTTTGCAGCTCTGAGCCATATATGGAGGTATACAGTAACTTGTATTATTTCCTTGCCCTGTCTGAGGAAATGAGTGCAACGGATAAGTGGCCTGGCTTTGTACTCACCAAGGAAGGGGAAGAATTTGTACAGCATAATGCAAACCTCTTCAAATATGATTTATTGTATAACCCTCTAAGATTTGAAAGTTGGGAACGACTTGCAAATATATATGATGAGGTTGACTTCTTTTTCCTTTTTTTTTTCTTTTGTCATTTACTATATTTAAGGGCTGTAGGAGTTATGAAGTGCCACCTTTTTTACAGCTTGAAATAATTATACATATGATTTCCTTAAGAATTCCTCTTCGTTATTGTGGAAACAGGAGGTAGACTTGCTGCTAAACGATGGCAGTAAACACATCAATGTAGCAGGATGGAGGCAGAATGCTATGTTGCCTCAGAGGGTTGAGACAAGTCGAAGACGGAGTAGGCGCTGTCTGCTAATGAGTCTGGCTTTGGCAAAGACATCGGCCCAGCAGGTTTCACTTACTTTCTTTATCTATAAGTGTAGATGGTGGAATTTTTTCCTTTTCTTGAACCATTCTGGTAACTGTGTATTTAATTATGTTAGTTGGGCATGTTCTTAAATTTCAGCCCTCAAAACTAAATTTATGCATTTTAAATTATACATGTTATTTGTTAGATATTCTTAACTAATCTAATGAACATTTTCGTTATTCAGTGTGAGAAACATGAGTTATTGGCGTTGGTATACTATGATAGCCTCCAGAATGTGGCGCCATTTTATGATCAGAGATCTGTTGTACCTGTAAAGGATGCAGCATGGATTATGTTTTGTGAGAACTCAATGAGACATTTCAAGAAAGCCTTTGCACACAAGTATATTTTCGTCTCTTTTTATTTCTTTGCCATCCTGTATTTTTTATACTGTTGTTCGAATTGTGATCTGGGTTTTTTCATGAGCTAAAAGTCCTTTATATTGGTCACAAAGCACCACTTCATGTGCAAAGTCAAATAATAATTCCTTTTTCTTCCTTTTGTTACAGGCAAGATTGGTCCCATGCATACTATATTGGGAAACTCAGTGAAAAGCTTGGGTTCTCTAGTGAGATTTCAATGTCATATTATGATAAAGCTATCGCGTTGAATCCGACGGCTGTGGATCCTGTGTACAGAATGCATGCTTCACGCTTAAAGTTATTATGTGCATGTGGAAAACAAAATCTAGAGGCTTTAAAGGTTTTCCTTTGTTATACTTCTTTGGATATGTTTCTAATTTTGTGGAAATGACAAGATTGGTTTTTTGTTTTTTAGCCTTATTTTTAGAATTTTTTAACTATGCCTTTGGCCATTCCAGGTTCTTTCAAGATATGCCTTCAGCCAAGAGAGAAGGGATGCTGTCATGTCTATCTTAGATAAAATGGATGCTGAAAATTCCCTAAAGGATAGAAGTGCACAAAAAGAGGCTGAAGAGATAAAGCACGACGAGCTACTTAAAGTGGAGGTCTGGAACCTTCTTTACAGCGATTGTATTTCTGCCCTTGAGACCTGTGTTGAAGGGGATCTCAAACATTTTCATAAAGCTAGGTATCTGCTTGCTCAAGGACTATATAAAAGGGGTGATACTGGTGATCTGGAGAGGGCAAAGGATTACCTCTCTTTTTGCTTCAAATCATCTCGATCATCTTTTACTATAAATATGTGGGAGATTGATAGCATGGTCAAGAAAGGAAGGTAAATATCTGACATTATCTTTTACCTCCACGTTCTTCTGCCTATGAATATAGAGTATTTGGACACCAAAAGAGAACAGAAGTTCATATAGGTCGTCTATCATTCAAACGTGAAGTAACGTTTTTCTCAAAAAATAATTTTTTTTAATAGTTGATTCTGTAACTTAAACATATGCTAATTACTCATCACTAGGTGTAATGCAAGGTTTTGGCTCTGTAATCGAGATGTAGTAGCATTCCTTTTAAAGGACATGCTATTCTATGTTATCGAACCTGAATTTTGACCTCTCTCTCTCTCTCTCTCTCAACCCAAGAAAAAGAGGGAAAAGAAATTATCATTAAAACCTCATGCAACATGAAAAAATAATTATGATTTTTTTTCACCCACGCATGTGTATTGTCCTACACCCCTTCTCTTTGGTGCTGTTTTAGTAGCTTTTACACTGTTATCGTATCAAACAATTTTATTGACATCCTTTCTTTGTACAGACGCAAAACTCCTGGTGTTTCTGGAAGCAAAAAGGTCCTTGAAGTTAATTTACCTGAAATTTCTAGAAAGTTTATTACTTGTATTCGCAAGTACCTACTATTCTATTTGAGACTGTTAGAGGAGACTGGAGACATATGTACACTGGAACGTGCTTATATATCTCTTCGAGCAGATAAAAGGGTAATTTTCTAATCCCTATTAATTGCAAAATGTAAATAGCGGCAGCCCTTATTTCAAAAGTATTGGACTCTGATTTTCTTTAGCCTTCAATATTTTCACATAAGTTTTTTCATAAACAATATAATCAGGGAAATTCTAGGCTTGTTTATCAGACTTCTTTGATGCTTTCAGTTCTCTTTATGCATTGAAGATCTTGTTCCAGTAGCACTCGGAAGATACATCAAGGCCCTTGTTTCATCCATGCTTCAAGCCAAGAAGATTGGCTCTGGTGCTCCTAGCAATTATGAACATATACTGGAGAAAATGTTTGCTTTGTTCATTGAACAGGGAAACTTGTGGCCGGAGTTATGTGGCTTGCCTGAGATAAAGGGCCCAGAAACATCAGACAGCAGCTTATATGGGTATGGCTCATTTGCAAGTAACTGATTTTGTTGTAGAGAAGTATGCCATTTTGAATTATTCTGCTTATTTGACTTGTCAGCTTCCACAGTGTTCCTTTTTTTTAATTATTAATTTTTTAATAGTTTAAAATTCCCAGTAACTCTAAGTGCAATTAATTCTTTTTCAGTTTCATGAATTTTACTAAAAATGCTACTGATAGTTTTCACAAGAATAATGCACTCCTTGCGATGCTGCAGATATCTCCATGAACATATCACTGCATTGGAGAGACATGGCAAACTGGAAACACTTGAAGCAATAAACGAGAAGATTCGTAAGCGTTTTAAGAATCCAAAATTGTCGAACAGTAACTGTGCTAAAGTTTGTAGGCATGCTTCAGTTGCATGGTGTCGATCTCTTATAATTAGCCTCGGACAGATCACACCAACCCCGGCTTTATTTTCCAGTGAGACTCAAGTTCTCTTTAAATCAGATGGTGGATTGGAAAACCCACTGCTTTGTGTTGATTTGCAAACAGATGAATTATGGAGTTCAGCATTTGAGGAGCCAACTCAACTGAAAACTCTTGAAATAAAATGGAGGCCAATATTTTCTAAGATCAAATATGTGATGATTAAGAAAACATCAGATGAAAATTTGGAGACCGCCAGCGCTTTGCTTAGATCGGCTTATAACTTTTATCGTGAGAGCTCTTGTGTAATGCCCCCATCTGGTATCAACCTTTATTTGGTTCCACTGTGGTTAGCAATGGAGACACAATTTCAACCAAATATTAATGGGGTCGAAACTCTTGATCTAAGCGTTCCAAGGAAGCTTATCTTGTGGGCCTACACACTATTGCATGGACGCTATGCAAACATCTCAGTTGTTGTAAAGTATTGTGAAGAAAATGCGAAGGCAAGAAAATTAGCATGAGGTCTATATGTATATAATAACTGGACTTTATTTTCTTTCCCACCCTCCTTGAGCTGTTTCAACTATTAAACCCAGGCCTATTTAATAACACAAAACATACCCTGCTTGTATCTTGAGAGTCATCTGCGTAAGTTTCTTGTAGAGAAGGAAAAACAGAGTTTGACCGTTTACTTTTGGTTCTATTTTGCAGTCGAAGCTGAAAAAAGGATCTGGAATATCCGCTTCCTCCCATACAAACACACCCAATTCTGCCACTGCCCACACAGGTTACGATCTTCTTTCATTTCCTCTTTAAGTAACCTTTTGTAGACAGACTGATATCTCACTGACCAAGTGCTTATCCAGAACATATATAATTTACATTTGGAACTCGTTTTCTTATGCATTCTATGGTAGAGAATGTCTACCAATAGTGCACATTTCTAAACATGGGATCAAATCAGAAATCATCAGAGTCGCATATCAAAATTTTATGAAAGTCTAATGGTTTATAAATGCACACGGCATGTAGGGTAGTCTACAATACATATTGTCGGTTTCATAATTTGAATATTTATGCTTGAAAATGCTGATAGTCTTAAATAATAATAAAAAAAAATCGCTGATAGTCATTGGCACTATGGTTGGCTGTGGTTGTAGGTGGTGTGAGAGATGGAGCTGGCTGTGGGATAGGTAGTGATGCTGAGGTTGCTCTAACGACCACAGTAGCGAGTGCTTCAGTGCCTGAGGGCAATGCCACTCATTCTGCAAATCCAACGCCTTCTTCGGCTGAGAGTCAAAAAGGTTTATTCGTTGCCCCACAACTTCACCATTGTAACAATTCTGTTGTAGAGAGAAGTCATGAAGGAGATCATTCTGGTAGAGGCTGATTATATATCCTAGAAAAGCTGCATTCAATTGTACATGTTGTAGACGTTTGAAGTCACGGTTAGTTAAGAAAATACAATTTATTAGTGAAGGAAATTGTAAAAAGGTAAATTTAGGGATTGTTGATCATCATTAATGTCTTCATCAGTGCTAGTGAGATTAGTGTAGAAATCATTAAATTATGCATGCTCCATGCATGTTCGCTTCTAAATGGTCTATTATTTATAGAGGTAATCACCCTTCTCTCATCTTGGGAAAAGCCAATTGGAATAGTGGTGTGAGGTAGTGAGGTGGTTACTAGGCACTCGCGTTGCCACGTTCTTCCAGGTGGAGTTGTGATCATAAAGATGAGAGCAATTTCAACGAGTCCTAACGGTGAAATGTGAACCCTAAGACGACTATGGCGGCTATCAATTGTCTAGGAGAATTTGACAATTAAGCAATTTGGTTGAGTTGACGAATAGCGAGTAGTGGGCAGCAGGTACCCTTGTGTAGAGGTGGTAATAATCGTGTTCGTGTTGGTACGTTTACAGTACGACACGTTTAACCCGAACACAAACACGACACGATTAATAAACGTGCCTGAGATGCAAATACGAACACGACATGCCTATAGTACGCGTAACACGACACGACACGATTAACACAATTATTAAATATGTCGTGACGGGTTGACACGATAACAACACGCATGTGACACGTTTATGACCAAATTAACTAAAAATTAAAAAAAAAAACAATAAAAAAAATTAACAAAATACAATATCTAATTAATACTAACCTATTATAAATATTTCAAATATTTTTATTTTTAAGTTTAAATGTGTTATAAATAGGCACGTCGTGTCATGCCGTATCAACACGTTTACGGTCCATTTGATTTAACATGTTAAGGCATGTCTAGCGTGTTAGTACGAATCCAGCCCGTTTATTTTCGTGTTTTTCGTGCTAACCTATTTATGGCACAATTAATAAACGTGCAGTCTAAACTCGTTTATCTCGTGTCGTTTTCGTATCTTATCATTATGTCATGTTCGAATTGCCGGCCCTACCCTTGTGAGCTTGGTGAGTGGTGAATGGTGACGAGTGACTGGTGATTAGGTGCCACTGACTAGCAAGTAGCGACTACTCCTTGCAAGCTGCACGCGAGTGTGGTGTTGATCATGAGCCATGTATGATGCATTGATTTTCTGGGCTACAATTGGCCAGCGAGTAGTCAAGTCACCATCAGCATCCAATAATGGCCGTCGTGTGGCAAGTAAATGACTAGGTGACTATCAAATAGTCGAATCGGTGATCGTCTAGTGGTGAGTATATGACTACTTCCAAGTGGTAAGCGGCTGCTAACCCCTTGTATGGTTGCGAGTGCTAGATGAAGTTGAACCCCAATAAGTAGCCCCTCAATCCTTTTCCAAATTCCTTCGGATAGAGAGTGCTAGACAAAATTGTATTCAACAAATAGCTCCCCACTCCTTGGCTGAGTTTATTCTTGCTCAAGAAGAGAGAAATTTTTCTTTTTTCAAAGATTTAAGGTTTTTAATTTTTGGAGGATTTTTAAGGGTTTTAGAATTGGTATTGGCAGTAATTAAAAACAAGGCTAAAATGAAAAAAAAAAAACAAATTAAACTTTTTTTTAAGGAATATGCTATTTAACTACCTAAAAAAATATGATATTTACTAACTAAAGTTTTATAAAAGCTTATATTTACTACAAATTAAAGTGAATAATATCTATCATTATTATCATAAGGGGAAAATTCATTTTGATACTATGGGTTTTTCAGGAGAAAAAAACTCTTATGTATCCTATGTTTTTTAGAATATTAAACGACATCTTCATATTTTCGAAAGATGTCAATATGGCATCTTCACATCTTCACATTTTTAAAATATGTCCACATGGCACCTTAAAACTGTTTTTTGCATATAAAAGGTATGCTTTTTTCTTTTTCTCCTTTTTATTTTAATGATTCGAAACTAGAAAATAAAGAGCCATATGCAAAATATTATCCTCGTGCCCAAATATGGGATGATAATTTTGGCCATTTTTCTTCTAACTTCACACCAATTAAGTATTAAAAAAGAAAAAAATAATATAAATGACATTTAATGATAAAAAAAATGGGCTTTAGGATTTCAAAATAATACTATAAAAGACGAGAATACTAATATTAATATCATCAAATAAACTTGGTACTAAAAATGATTTAAAACAAAAACAAAAACAACAAATACTAAAATGGTTTTTCCTTTATAATTATTATATAATTTTGTTATTTTTAAAAGGATAAATTATACGTACAACTTTTGTGTATTCTTAAAGTAAGAGAGACATTGCTTTTTCAGAGATTAATGATACTAACACTCTATAAAGTTAAGTCTGTTAGTTTTTAATATGAAATGATGAAAGTTTAATTTCAGCTATTGATTTAATAATTTGTAATGTGAACACTTGATTAAAAAATTAAATAAAAAAGCTACTAACCAAACAAGCCCAAGCCCCCACCCCCACTAGATCCGACCTTGCCCCCAATTTCCAAACCCACATATTGTAATATCCAAAAATTTAATTTACAATTTATTATATGTAAATTTGATCAATTAGTGTCCCAAATTAATTTTGAGGTGTAACAATTTATTTTTGTATACATATTTAGAATGCATTTTATCACAAATTTTAATTTTCAAAAATATAACCACTATTTATATTATTTGCACTTATACCCACATTTAACTTTTATTTCAACAATTACCCATGCTTAACTTTTTTTCAAAAATGCCCCAAACCCCACACCCTCGCTCTTACACGTGCTAGCCCCTCCCCAAAGCACACACACACCAGAAAATTTCTAGTCTCTATGCATTGAAACACTCCCGCCTCCATTTTTGAGACTCTAACCTACTACTTAGAGCACCTCACACACTCCACACTCACCTCCCCTCTCTTCCCCACGCCTCCCACTCTTTTTTCCTTTCATTTTGCTGAAGCAACACTCAGCAAAACACCCAAAGACAGCCAAGAAACCCAGCCACCGTCTTATCCTTTGAGGCAAAAATCCCAGCCAAGAGAAGCTAAGATAGCAGCCAATCGAAAGCAGAAAAAGGCACACCAAAGGCACCCGAAAATACTAAGGAAAGCAACCTCATTTCTTGTTTGAAAACCCCCAAGAACCTTGCAAAAAAGGTGGCTCAAGGTCAACCAAAATCAGCAAGAAACACAGCTAAACACTCAACTGAAAACCAGCAAAAACAACCACCTATAAGGCCAGCCAACTTCAAGGATTCAAGCTTGGTTATTAATCTGAAAGTGTAGTGTTTTTTCAAAGAAGTTTTGAGGTCGGTTTTCTTTAATCTAGGCTTGGTTTTTATTATGTGTTTTCTTCAAGTTTAAGCATGATTTTTGTGTTTAAAGTTCATGAAAATTTATGCGTATGTTAGTATGCATCTTTGAGCATCTATGAGCAAAAACTTAAGTCTCGAGTTAAAACTAGTAACAAACCTTCATTTTGGTTCGACAACAATATTAGAAACATGTTAGGAATGTTTGAAACTGGTTTTCATAGCTTTATGATTGATGTTTAAAAGTTTTGAGCTTGAAGAGTACATGTAAGCATTTTTCGTTTTCATTTCTAACAAATGCTAGAAATATGGAGTTGATGATGACTTTGATATAAAAATTCATGGGAATATGTTTACTATGATTATAAAATGTTTATTACATATTTTGGAATGGTTTTGGGATTTTGTACAATGATAATATGATTTGGTTTAAAAAAAAATTAGAATTCTAGAAACTTAGTAATACCTCAATTAACAATGGCTCTTTCTCAAATTTTTGGGATTAAATAAAAATGATTTTTTTATAGATTGGTTGCATATTTCCAACAAGCTATTATGAGTCTAAATCATACTTGTACTTTATTTTCAATGAATTTCCCAAGTTTTGATTGGAAACTAGTAAATATGCCCGAGGAAGAAAAAATTGGGTTCAATGGAGGCGTAGTCGACCAGGCATTATAGCTTCAACTACTGCCTTCTCCACTTGAGCCCAGTAATGCCTCTAGTTTGTCCCGGTTTGGTTCCTCCGTGTTCTATCATGTTTAAACACCTTTAAAACCTCTGTTTTGATGTTCCAAAGTTGTAGAATATCAATTCATGCATTATGATCATTTTAAAGCACCAAATGGCACGCTAGAGATTAATTTATACATAATGTGAATTTATAGTTTTTGTTGTTATCCTCGCTGACCTTGTTGGAAACCGTCAAAGTTACGTAGCATTGGAGCATATGTTATGCAAGTTTAATTAGTGAAAACTAGGGGTAATCTTAGGCGCTTTGCTACAGAGGTAGGATTTTTAATCCCTTTCTTAGTCACCATATTTTGAATAATATTGTTGGCCATATTGTTAAACTTTATGAGATGAGCATTTTATTACAAAGTTGTTTATGAATGTGTTTTGTATTTTGCTACAAGTTTGCAAAATATATATGATATGTAAATATGAGCAATTTCATATTTTGATGAATGGATTTGAGAATTTTGATTTAGACTTGGAATAAAAAATTCTAAGCATATTAGGAAAATTCAAGCGTCATCGAGGACAAATGGATCCTGGATGGTAGGTTTTATTGGTAGCTAGAGAGATCGGGTTATGTAAAGTGCAACATTAGGGGCAGGGCCCCTAAACCTCATCTGGGAGCTCTGTAGCATGGGCATTGGCTGAATGATTACGAATATCTTAAATGTATATGATATACTATGGGGTTGGGAATGAAAACTTGAATAAAACATCTCATCTCTTTTTAAATCATTTTAAATTCATTTGCAACCATTGATATTCCAATTATTTATATGTCTACTTTATTGCTATTTAAATACCTTAGTTGTTTTAAATTATTTAAGTTTGTTCAAATATCATTCTACTAGGCCTTTGGCTCATTTTTGTGTTTTAAATTAACCTTCTCTAGGTAGTGTTAAGTATGGTACCGAGTTGGCCGTAAGCATTGCAGTTTTGAGGCAAAGTTGGGCCTGGAGTGCAAGACTTTTATTTGTAGTTATTTTCTCTTTTATTTCATCAAGGCATGTAGAACCTTAATTCCTGTTATTTCTCTTCTCTTGGGCTTTTCATTTGGACTATAGTTGATGTTGTTTGTATCGCACTTATTTAAATTTCTTGTTGCATGTTTCGAACGTGGGATTGTGTAATAATCCCAATTTGATGTCAGAGGCGTTTTTCCCTTAATATGTTTTGAGGTTCTCTTGAAAATATTGTTCTCTTATAAATCCTAAAATACTCGATGATAGTTTTAGATATTCTAAAATGAGTAGACTCAAGATCATATATTATAAGGGTAAATGGTTATTTTATACAAATAAGCAAAAGTTGAATCAAATGTTCTTATTTATTCTTTTTCTATGGAGATTGGTTTAGGAAAATAATTAAACCACTTTTAACTAATTCTTATTTGTAATTTGATTTCAAGTTTTAAAAATAAAATTATCTGATACATTTCACTTACCTTAATTATTTTCCCAAAACCAAGCTTGCACGTCATGCTCCGTTTTTAGGTTGTGACACATGCACACCCCTTTTACTGATCCTCCTCGCTTGTCACCTCCCATAACACCGACCTTTTCTCACTAGCTGTCACTTGCCTTTGCCCTCCCACCCACTCTCCCCCTACGATCCTTTGTTGGCCCACTGAAGCCACCATCCCCAGTTTGTTGTAGAAGCATCGCCTTCTCTGTCTTAACCCTATCCCTATCCCTATCCCTATCCCCACCGTATCTAAAGGCTATGCCCTCCTCATTGCGAAACCCCAATCCTCGTAGGCTCCTAGTTTTTGAGTGTGTGAGGAGAGGGGATTTTTTAATTTTATTTTTATTTTAATATTTTTAAAATTTTCAATTTTAAAAAAAAAAAATTGTATTTTTTTATTATTTTTCCTATAAAAATATATTTTTTATCATTATTCAAATTTGAAAATCTTTTTTTTTATAATTTTTTGCCTTTTGTTTTTTAATTATGTCACTTGTGGAGGGGCATTTTTGAAACTATGGTCAACTAACAAAGATAGTGTCTCTTTTTTTTTTTTTTTTGAAAAGTTAAGATAGGTTGACTTAATTAGATTCGGTTTAAAAAGCCTCTCTCTCTCTCTTTTTTCTTAGGGCTAGGGTTTTCTAGGAAGGCTTCCCTCTTTGGGCTGAGGTATGCACTGTCATTGGCTGGTAGTCGGATTCTCTGCCCTTAAGACAAAGTCCGAGGCTGGATGATGCTTGCCTATGGTTGGTAGGTGCGGCTTGGTGCCATAGGGGGCATGGATCTGGTAGTATAAGGCCTTTCCTCCCTCATCGATGCAGTTCAAAGGAGGGACGGCGAGCTCCTTGTGGCGATTAGTACTAAAGGTGGATGCTCAATGACTCCTGTGGCTGTATGGAGGGGAGTTTTTTGGCGGTTCTATGGCAGGGAAGTCCGAGCCTAGTGGTTTAGTGATTGTCCAAGCTATTCTCACACTTTAGTTCGTCAAATGCAATTATGGTCCTCTAGAAGCGGCGACTCCACTCTCTTTTGGTCTCTTTGGCTTTCCTGGCATGGTTCTACTTGGGGGCTTAGGCATCTCATTCTCATTTTAGTGTTTGTTTGGTTTTTATAATGGCGTTGACGTTTTTGCCAATTAGATATAGTGTTTTTCTGTTGTGTTGTTGGTTTTTTTAACATAACAATGGAAGTGGTCTCTCTACCTTTTGCTGTAGTTTTTGTGTCTAACTCACAAGTCTTTGTCTTTTGCGGTGTTGGGGTAGGCCTAGAGATTTTTAGTTTGTTCATCTTGATTTATTGCAGTTGTCCAACGTCTATAGTCGTGTGTTTGAAAGAGCTATTTGTGTGCTCCATTAGTGATGTACCTTTTTTGGTTTCCTCTCATTGGAACTTGGTACACGAATCATCCCCTTGTGCTTTTCAATCAAACCGACTGGTGGTTCTGATCTGTTGTGGGGGTTGAGTTGCTAAATGCATCGTGGTCTTTTGTGTTAGAATTACTATTTGCACTTCTCTAATTTTGAAATGAAATTACCATTTAAAAAAAAAAAGATTTGGTTTGCAAGGTGTATCTATTATTTTGGCAAAATACAAGGGACTAGGTGTAATTTAACACTTCCAATTTTTACCGTTCTTCTTTCATTCCTTTTACTCTGTGACAATGTATGTTCATTTGCGGGGGGCAATTCTGTGGGAAATATAACCATAGCGTAGCCTGGGAGAGTCAGATAGACGGTAGAAGGGTCAACAGCAGGGAAAAAGGGGAAGCAGAGCTCTGGTTTTGGCTAAAGGGTTGAAATGCTCGGCATTCCCTAATCCTCACCATCAAACCTTCAATCTCAAACCTTAGTTTTATCCCACTCCTCTCCCTTCCGAACAACAACACTTCCCTACCAAGAAATTCTTCTACTTCAACTTACAACTTCAATTTCAGCTTCTCTTGATTCTCCCGACGTCCCTCGCTTGGCTGAAACTGCCCACATCTCTCTCGCTCCTCATGAGGTTCTCTTTGTCTCTCTCTCTCTCTCTCTCTCACAATTCCTGATTTTGGATATTTCTCGCTTATTTCAACCAAATGAGTTTTCATTTTCCTTGTTGTTTTCTCCTGTTCAGGTAGAGGACCTCGCACCTAAAATTCGTCAAGTGATAGGTTGGTTTTTATCTCTGTACAAAACTAACTCTTTCCAAACTACTTTTTTTTTTACCAAAAAAAAAAAAAAAAAACTGTATCCGAACTTATAATTCGTTGCTATAATGGTTTTCGTTTATTTTATTTGATTTTATTTGATTTTATTTTTTAATTGAAGATTTTGGGAATGCATAATGGTAGTAATTATGGACCGAAAAGAATATTTGGTGACAGGTTTGGACAACTTCAAGCAGTTGATCTCGAAAGTGTTGAGCCTGCAATTAGAGCAGGTGCTTCATTCTCCCTTGTTATGTTGAGAAAATGCTTTTGGAGAATGATAATTACAGGGCATGCTTGCTGGAATTGAAATTATCCGTGTAGCTTAAAATGTTGCTTTTTTTAATATATATATATGTGTGTGTGTGTGTGTGTGTGTGTGTATGTGTATAATTCTAAATGGGTTTTTGTTGGAAATGTTATAGATACCGAAGGTGACACAAACATTTGACTGAGAACAGGTTAAGAGTGTTGTTGTTGTTGAGTTTGCAGTTCCAACCTCGGAAGTCGAAACGTAATGAAAGTGTATTGTAGGATTGAAATTGAGTTTTGTTATTGTTATGAACAGGGAGGCCATGATTGCTGGAGTTCCAAACTATACATTTAAAGTTCCCATAGTCTTGAACAAGGATTAGACTCCCTTTTTATGGTCGTCTCTCTCAGACAATATGTGCTCTGTTAGGACTTTTTAGCCTTGTATCCAGAAGAATAGCACAAGGACACCATGACCAATCCTTAATTTCATTAATTTTGTTTCTTCAGCTGAGCATCTCTTTTAATTTTCTTGCCAATGGGAAACGTGATATTTTGTTCTTGCTTACCCAACATTCTATTGCGTCCATTTTCTGAGAGTATACGGTGTATTTTAAGGCAACAAACGGACAATGCCCATAAAAAAATTGCAGGGTTGTGCTTTATTTTATGTGGGATTTCCATCAAATCTTCTTTTTTTTTAAGGGGAAAAAAAACCTAGCCAATCAGAAAAATTTTCTTTAAATTTGGAAGAATAACAGATTACTGATTAATTCTGATTCCATCAGTGACAAGGATTTAGGACAGTAAAAAAATTGGAATATTTACCTTTTTATACTCTTTGTTCTAAGTTCATTCAAAATTTACAGCTTCAGTTTTTTATATGATTGAATATATACATTTAGATTTGATTTAATATATAAATTTATACCTTTATCTTAGTTGATAATTGATTCTGGCATTTTAAAATGACAATTATCCTTGTGTAAGAGAAAGAACTACAGCTTTCAAAAAACATAAAAAGAAAACATAAACAAAAAGCACAAAAAGATCTATATAAGGGTGTTCTCGATAATTTTGGAGCCAAAACCTTTAATTTAAAGTGTTTTTAAATTTTTTAAGTTCTCTTACTTTTTTATTTAAGGATATGTTGGGTAATTTTTTAGGTTAACATTAAAGTTAACCAAGAAAAGTTATAATTTGTACATTGAACTAATCTAAGGGCATATATTTGATAAGAAAAAAAACGAGAAGCATAGTTTTTGAGTAGTCATAAAACACAAAATATAACAAGATAAATAACCCTTGAACATTTTAAGATATTTATGATTTATACCACCTTTTCAATATCAATTGATTTGTGCCACATCAAAAAACAAAACTATCTAATTTAATGCCACAAATAAATAAAGATGACAATTAAATTAAAAAGATTAATATGGTCTTAGTGACAATAAAAAACTCTTATTTTTATGTAATTTAATTTGTGCTTTGAGACTATATTTAGTACTATAAACTAAAATATGATGATATAGCGTGACATTTTTTTTTTTCCAATTAATATAAATCAATCCAAACTTTATTTTTATAGTACGTGTAAAGGTCCCAAGAATTTTTGGCCTTTGTAGACCCAAGATTTTCAATGATGTAGGCCTAACCTTTCCCCTCACACCTAAGACAAAATACAGTTAGAAAGATGCATGTGTGTGTATACGCGTTTAACGTAACATGGCAATGAGCAAAAACGTAGGTAGATCCCATGTTTCATGCCATCTGCTCAAGGTGGCTAACAAATATTTCGCTAACTGCATTCAAGATTTCCCCACCAAAATAATAACGATAGCAATAAGAAGCATTAAAGGCAAAACTTTGAAGAGCAAAATGATTCAGACTGTACTTTTAACTCTTTCAGGGCAAGAAAGTTTCATTACATTCAAAAAGTTGATGTGAGGACCTAATTATAGGGGGAAAATGTAGGCAAAAAAGGTTATTACAATAACGAATGTCTCTTTCTCACTATCTTGTTTCTAAATCATAATGGGGTATCCCTCTCAATACTTACATTGTAGGAATAACCAACTGCACATAACTGAAAAGTGATTACAGTTATGAATATCACTATGTTTCTCTCTCTCTCTGTTTTTTTTTTTTTTCCATGTTCCTTTGAGATATCAATTCTCTCTTTACTCTTTGTCAATCACTCACCTACGCTCAACATAAAGATTAAAAGGAAAAATAACATGTGAGAAAAGAACCAGAAGAAAAAAGGGGGGGGCGGGGGGGGGGGGGGGTGGGGCGGGGAGGAAAAGAAAGAAAAACCATGTTAATGAGCATATCCTCTAGCCGAGTATTTATCATGACTGCCAGAACAGCTCACAATCATTGCTGTACAAAGAACGGTCTTGAATCTCCAGATTTGCCACATGCCAATTGATGAGTTGAGACTGAAAGATTTTACACAAAACAAGACCGGTCGGAAAAATCCACCATTCACTTTCATCCCTGCGATCATGAAACAAACAGTTAAAAAGAGTGTCAAACCAGAACTAAATGAAAGCGTGAAGCTTTTGGCGGTAGAATCCCTCACATGCTAATACTCCAAGGCTGGATACTAGGGTGCTTTTTACTGGATGATTGAGTCCTATAGTGAACGTATCCGCAAAGAAAAGCAACCACCTGATACAAGATCAGAACATTTCTTATGTTATGTTCATTTTTCCCAGCCAAGAAAGGAAAATAAAAGTTAATAAAGCAAATGAAAACTAATGTCCATTGTGTCGTTGAGAAGACCGACCAAAGAAGTTAAATTAAGAAAAAATGGGCATGTCTTCTCAGCAACTAAGTAGAGCATCATGTTTTACTTGTCCTTCTCAGGGAAGGAAGATTAAATGAGACACTAAATGGACAGATTTCTAACTGAAAAATTGGAACTTACAACATTGACTAAAGATGTCAAGTTCCACAAAGCATAGACTCGTGCTAGGCCTGCAGAACGCCTTGGTCCATGGCTGAACAGTGCATTGATTCCAGCAGGGAAAGAAAGAAGAATGCCAAACGGTAAAATAAACAAAACCAGAAAGACGTCCACCAGAGAAAATGAATACAACTGGAGAAACGTAAGCAACACTAAGCTAAAATCTCCTAAAAGTAGCATCGAGATAACTAAGCCAACAAGATCCTGCAATCAAACAAAATATGCTAAGAAACACAGCAGAGAGGTCAAAGGATTGAAATTCAATAGTGGCATATTAGATGAACAAAGCTGTTATCAGCATTACAGGTACCTGGTGTCCAACAGGCTTAGTATTATGAAGTATAAAAGAGAGAAGATAAAACATATCTCTCCTTTCTTGAAGCATCTGCAAACTGTTGGCATCTAGTATCCCTCCATTTGCTCTTTTTGGCCTTGCATAACTTTCATCATTTCTGTGAGCTTGGTTTAATTGTGTTTCCTCTCTTGCATGACCAGATAGATTATCTTCAAAAATGCCCTTTACACTGTAAATAAAAGATGGGGGGGAAAATCACATCATTACCCACTTTTCTTTTATTTCCTTAATTTTGTTCCCCTTCCTGTTGCTGGAAGACCAGTATTGCAGATGCACGTGTAAAAGTACACACGTACGAAAGGTCAGTCAAAGTTTTTAAGGCAACAAAAAAAAAGGTAGAATTCCGTTCATGATGAATTTTGTTTTTACTATGTCGTATACTTACATCTGTTTATGCTTTTACCCCATAATCCAATAATAAGCCATAATGTGTCTTGATCAATTGTTAGAGCATTCATAATCCAAAACAACTACAATGAGTTCATAACACTGCTACTTGTGCTATTTTAGCAAGGCATTGATGACTCAATATGAAAAATGCAAACAAAAATATGAAAAATGCAAACAAATTCTTACAAGTGTATAAATAGTGAAGTTGGAGCCTAACAAGAGCAGAAATGGTAAAGAGTCTCCAACAAAGATGTAAGTTTTAGATAATTACCTTGACAGTTGTGCAATTCCTGTTGCTCCATCGATGCTTCTGATGGATGTCCGGTTGCTCTCTTGTTCAATAGCATCCACTAAAAGTCCATAATGACAATAACCACAAGCTGTGGCCTGAAACCAGGTTAGATCAACACGTATGCCACAAATCCTCAAAGCAGGATTTGCAAAAGTTTCAAGCCACCTAAGGACGGGTCGAAAAGTTACTCTCAACCTCCCACGACGAACTAATCGCAATTGCCCATTTAGACCCGCAACAAGACGATACCAAGTGGTAGGTGGGACTGCCTGCATCGAACAATACAACCAAGAATAATTTCTATAGCAACTACAAGATAAAAAGAATGGTTAGGAAAATTTGACATAAAGTTGGTCAGCGCATAAAAAACAACCTGACTCATAAGGCTTGTAACCACATTATCACTGTGAAGTGAAAAAGGAGCCACGTAACTTCCATCACCTCCAAAAGGTAATGAAATTGGAAACCTCTGATGTAAGCGAGGAGGAAGATCATTTCTCTTTTCATCTCCACCAAGGAAGAAGTCAAGATATCCTAGCATTAAATCAGAAGTTGCAGCTACCTACAACATTAGGGAGAATAATCTGAAATGGAAATCTGTCACAGGTGACATGCAAATGTGATTCAAAAAGGTTTATGTTAGCCATAATGATCTCAGCCTATAATTTTGCAACACAAACCTTGATCCCTTCATAAAGAGCACGCGAACGGCAAGACCGTAAACAAGAATGATCATATTCGGATCGAACAAACTCACGGAGATGCTGCAATTTCAATCTCCGGCGCCACTGCTGCCATGACCATGCAAGGGGATACACAAAAACAGAGAGAATACTGTAGACAGCTCCCTCCCACCACTGATACGCAGCTATGGCATTGATTTCATCCACAAACGAATTGAATGCAACCTCATATCTGCCACACTGAATGAGTTAGAAGGCAAATCCTATTGTTTCAAACCATAATATAATTAACAAAAATAATAGAAATACAATGATAAAATTTGCTTATACTCGACAACAGAAATACAAATCCAACTCGTGAGAAGAGAAGTTGGCTTACACAATCTCTTTTATTTGCTCTGGCGGTGAATGGGGAAGATGCCAGGGATCACTGAAAGTGTTAGGACCCATAAAGTACATCCTGTGCACATGGCTTTGGGATTCCTCTACTCTGTTTGTTTCTATCACCTAAAATCAAGATACCCAGCCATAAATCTACAATGCATGGAAGGGGAAAGAAGCAAATAGATGCCAGAAAATTAGTACTTTTTTTAACGAACAAAAACAAATATAAAGAAAGACCTCATTTAATGACTCAAGGAATGGAAAGGAGTGGTCTATTTGAGAGCCATGCTGAGTGGGAGATGGGCCCGGTAACTCATCAACCCCAACAAATTTCATACGCGCAACACTGAGCACCAAAGCTAAAAGTACTAGGAGAGCAACGAGAAGGAGACCAAATAGCCACGGCCCACCAAATGTGTAGATTAACTCCTCAAGTGCTGTGTAACAGTGTGGCATGTGGTATCTGTCTGAAAGGCATTTGTAAGGACAAGGAGTCTCAGCAACACCACCTATAAAAAGACAAAAGGTGGTTAGTTTTTTAAAAGCTATTCAGATATGAAGCCATTTTTCCCTTGTAAGGCAAGACGTAACCCTCAAATATAACCAGTGAAAATTTGGGGAAAAAAAAGTAAAAGTAAAAATTCAGAACCATGACATAATAAATCATCCCATTTAATATCTATTAAACTAGAATATCAAATAACAATAGCCTAACATCATAGGATAAGAAGGGAACAATAATTCATGTTTTAATAAATTATCTTGCAAATAAACAACACAATGCAAGTCTACAACCGTAGAATACACTACACAAGCAGCGGACATGCAGCTAACTAGCCAAAGCATCCAACAGCAAGAAAAGAAGGAAAGATGAGAAGTTAGAAGAGAAAAGAAGTCACCGATAACTGCCATCAGCAACAGGGGAAAAAGATCCCAAACTGAAGAGATATTAATTGCAGACTCTTGTAGACATGTACGTATACATATAAACATGTATGCCTAACAAGGTATGAAGCATGCAGCGCCGGAAGAAACAGGTAATTGCACTAAAAAATAATTAAATCCAATGCCAGTTACTTTCTACCTCCTCACAACAAATTTACCACCAGAAGCTTATAAATACCTCGGACAGATGTGTAAACAGCACGACTGGGAAGTGCTTCAGCTGGGCAATGATGGCAAAGTTCCCTATCAGATCCACTAACATTCTTATAAGTTCCAACTGGACATTCCTGAAGACAAACCAAAAAATATATAAATAAACTTAGCCCCTAAAGAAGAGCTCACTTCTACTTATCATAAGTAGAGAGAAAAAAGATGTTCCCATAGAAACAACTCAGCTACAAGTATAGATCCAGCCCTTCCCAAATGGTCCTCCATTCAAACCCAAGAGAGAGAAAGAGAGAAGAAACGGCTATTAAAGCGTTTTCCTACAGCATGATATTAAACAGCATGACTAAATAAGTTTAAAACTTTTGCACCCCACATAGCAAAATGAGGTTTCCTGGGTGTCATTAGGGAAGAGCACTTGATGAATTACAAAAGAAATTTTACAAACATTCAGCACCGAACATATTTACATGTTCTGATCGATCGTAATTAACATCTGCATAATAAAGTAGAGCAAATGAATGTCCAGAAAATTTTCCAGTACAAAATAGTACTTGATGTTATTTCCAAGAGAAAATTCGAGTCAAAGGAACTTTTATTTATATGAACACAAACCACATGGCCTACAAAACTACAACAGTATTACAAAAGCTAATCAGAATTAAACCATTCCAAGTAAATGAAAGGCCTTAGGAACACAAGATTCATCACAATATTGGGAACACAAAGGCATACCTCACAAAATATCCCATAAAGCCCTTTTGGGCAAGCTTTCCCAGTAACCGTCCCATTTTCTCCAGCACCGCCATTTCCTCTACTTGCCCCTCCCCTTTAATAATAAAGCAAATATGTCAACTATCAACACCAAACCAAAAAAGGTAATAAAGTTCTATATTTCCTAATGTCCTTCACTGAACATAAAAATCACGTCTGGGTTATATGAAAATTAATTAATAGAAGAATATTCACAATGTTAACGATTTCCCAGAGCTAGTTCTGTTGCATAGTAAGGTAGCAAATAAACAGGATACCAAGGGGCAAATATCATAATAACTGATATAAAACAAGATACAACTATCAGTTTTAATGCATAAATAAATGCTAACTGCGTCCAGGACCAGGAGAATTATGTAGCATTTAAACAAGTTAGATACGAACCCCGCATCGATGCTTCCTTTCACACTTGCAACTGGCTGGTACATGTCTCCCGTGGGGATGTCTGACCAATGAAAGTGAATTCTTCCACCACCGCCACCACCAGAACCATTAAGACTACCATATCCGCCAATACTAGAAAGAGTAGCAGAGTCACTGAGAGCAATTGTATGCAAAAACATAAGTATCGTTCCACCAGATCCACCTCCCAGGAGGCCATTTGCAACAGCATATTTCCCCTTCCTGCTAGTTCCTTCGGAAGTTTCTCCATCAGCTTCTACTGAGCCTTCAATTGACAAGGTAAACAAGGGATGCTCCAGGGAACCCATTACTGCTCAGGGCAATTACATGCATCAAAAGGGGAAAGAGCAGTAAAGGTCAAATGATAAAGACATATGTCCATACAGAAACTCGCTTTTTTTCATAAGAAAAAATAAATTAAAGCTTGTTTAGAACTTCAAGAAATAAATAGAATGGTCATGCTCTTTAGCGTCCTAGGGATAAGCTGGAAAAAGAAATGGAAATAATTTCTTAGCCAATATACGCAACAAGACTGAAAAATTGTCCAATTGACTGATAAAATAGCTTACCTATGATACCACCACCAGCAGTAGAATCAGCTGAATTGTCATTTCCACTTCCACTCCCAAGTTCACATGGCAAATCTGCACTTCCATACGATATGCCACCCTTAACACAACTTCCTTTGTAACATCCAGGACCACCTTTACCACCATGCCCACCACCACTCCAAATGCCATCGCTCAGAACATTTCCTCTGCCAATTCCACCTATACAGCCTGTTCAACATGGAAAATTGTCAAGTTCCACCCAAAGGTAAAATGTGCTACAGCATTCAAACTTTGTTCCTCTACATTTTCTTCAACACAAGATGACTCATATAGAATCCATCGTATCACCATCTAAATCATGTTGCCAATTTTACATATGCCTCTTTGTCTCTGTTATTGGTTGTGGAGAAGCACCAAAATGTAATTTTAATTAGAAAGGGGCGAAAACTAAGACTTCTTTGGGACTGAAAAAAGAAAGTATACCCATCCCAGAAGCACTTATTGTTCCAAATGAATGGACAACAATAGATCTTGCCCTGTGGAAATGAATAACTGATCCTTCTACGAGGCCTTTAACAGTGATATCCTCTACACGGCATATCTGAGGCAAACAAAAAAACAGCTGTCAAAAATAATTACATAAACAAATTATAGACCCCATTACTTCATGACTTGATAATCACCTGAAGAGTAAAGGATAACGATGAGTTCACATTGCAGTCTTCGGGTGGATGAAGTAGTTCGATGGGACAATCTTCACTTTCGCAATACAACTTTGGTGTCCTAGAAATTGGGAGAGGGACAAAGTTAGCAGTTTTAAAAATTAACCTAACTTTTTGTTATTGACATTTTTTTTTAACGATTATTTGTTACCACAATCAAAATGTGATCAGTAAAACAAATTCTTCTGCCAACTTGGCTATAAAAGCAAAAATAAAACTTACACAGAATCAGTAGAGGCATTCTTCAAGGGACCACGCAAAGTGGATCCAGGCCCAAGCTTCAAGCAAACACAAGAAAACATGTTCAGCAAACAGGTAATTTCTATGATTGCAACTTGCAAGTGACAGGAAGACATAAAGAAAAAAAAACATTTTACAGCCAACATAAGTGTCCCAACAATAAGAAAAATTTAGTGAAAAGATGGCATAGTTAGGACTTGCAGCAGTGTGAAATTAGTAAAAAGGACAAGGTAAAAACGTTAACCGAGTGCCAGAACAAAGATCTATATATATAGATCTTTGTTCTGTATAGATCTTTGTTCTGGCACTCGGTTAATGATTTTACTGTGTCCTTTTTTACTAAAGATATCTTAAGCAAGGCAAAATTTAAATACAATATAATAGTATACGCCAGCCAAGAGAATCCAACAGACACTCACATGAATGCTATAAAATAGTGATAGAACCAGGCGCTGTGCTTCAATCAAATCCCCTGGACCAGATAAATTTAGTTGGCCTTGTCCATGAACTCCAAGATTTGCATTAGAGTGTATCACGGAGGATTCCTGTTATGAAAAAGATGGCATGTCACTTGTTAATATCTCATAAAACTTACTCTTTGACTGCAAAGTGGTAGGTAAAATACCTTCAAAACAACTAAATAGCTAGCCTCAAGTAAGGAAGTTGCAACATTTATATCGCCGCCTCCATCTATAAGCATTTTAGAGTTCCACATCAAGAACATTTTTACAGACATACGCAATGCCCCATATACCTAAAAAGGGAACATAAATGGCTATCATACAGAAAACACAGTATGAAGTGCAAAGTTAATAAGCATCAGAAATTAAATTTCTTTCCACAAAGGTAAATATATAGGATCAAAATGCGTCTTTTACATAATGGAGCAGACAATGGAACCGAGCAAAAAGAAATGTTCAGAGTTGTCACCTACCCTGATTTCAGAGTCGCTCATTAACAACTCTTCTGCTAACAACTCAAATTCCGAAGAGGCATAATGTTGTAGCCCAAAGCTTAAAACTCCATGAGATAAGAGACTTATCTGTCCTTGAACCTACATAACCCATGAAATGATTCAATGAAATTCTTTATGTATGAACTACTTACAAGATACACGTACACATAAAAGAAGCTGACAAAGACCAAAATAAGGTAAAAAAAAATGTTAAACAACCTGTACAAGGATTGAATCAAGCGAAGATCTTTAGATGTGTAAATTAAAAATTTATATTGCACAAACCTGGACACGACTCCAAAGCAATGGAACAGCAGCATGGGCGCTGTTTCGGACATAAACATTAGTCCAAAGAGGCTGATTGGGAAAGTCTAAGAGAAGAGTCTCTGTATCTGTTGACTTGTTATAATTGTCAATGATAAGACTTCTGGGAACAGCATCATATAAAGTCCCAGCAGCGCCAGCATTTTCTGGACAGCCATAACTACTTCCTCCTGCAAATTTTATCATTTAGCTCATAGCATTTTAAGTCAAACTCAAAGAGAGTTAAGTACAACAAAGTTATCTTCTAAATAGCACTGTATATTTGATAGAACGGGAAACCAAATATAATCACCAACAACCATGCAAACCATAAGCATCCATCACATAGTGGTAATCAGGACAACCATAAAATTTCCAAGTAAAAGTATCCAAACATGAAAAGAAGATAATACATACGTTTTGAAACTAAATTAAAGCTTTAAATTTGGTGCCAGCTGTTTCCTCAAGTTAGTCAACTAAAATTGTTTGAAAGATCTATTTTACATGAAAAGGTGCTAGCTGCACAATACAGGGAAATCTCACCGTATACAAAAATTCCGGGCTCGTCATGCCTGCTGAATACATCAACAGACACTCTTCCCCCACCACCACCAGCATGACCATTGCCTCCACAAGCACTTATTCGACCACTACCAGTCCTGCACTTCACAAAAAAACATCTAGATTAAAGAGCCTTGTTAGAGTACAAAATGTAACATCAACACAAAATTGGGAAATCACGGCAATTACACACCAAGGAAAAAAAATAATATACAAATTACACCTGCATGAGCTCAAGTCTGAATAGGTAAAAGATAGTATCTCAAGAATTAACGGATACAAGATCTGAAAAAAAAGTAATGAGGTCATTTGCTTTATGTGTACCCACAATACGTTAGAGACCTTCACTTTGGATCATATTGTATATCACTATACTTCTTTCCAGAATAGGTGCTACAGAGTATAGTGCCAAGCCTAACAGAATTTAAAGCCACCAGAAAATAAAAGTACAAAATAAATAAGGAAGGAGGAGATTGAAAAATGGGATGCACCTATCACTCCACACAAATACATACATATATATACACACACACACACAATGCAAACAACCAATAGAAAATACCATCATGTTTCTCGGCGGAAAATTCATTTAGAAACTCATTTAGAGTCCTAAATTTTATGGATTCAATAATGATGATGCTTTAACATCAAGGATGCAAAGATAAGTTTTACGCCAATGTTGTATGTTAGACATTAGTCATAGACATGATAAACATAACCCTTAATCACTGAAAATAATACATATCTATGTATGAAAAAACTGGTCTCAAAGGTCAGAGCAAAAGACAACGCAAATGGGTCACAGGATAGAAGAGAGCACTTATATATTCAAGAATTAAACCACGTGGGAAGGGTACTTAAATAATGAAATAGAAAAGATCCCACGCTCCAGGGTCCTGACAACTCACAATGTGGGTACGGAAAATAGTGACAAACGCAGTATGAAGGGAACTCACTTGTCCCTCGTAAAACTTGTCTTCTGCTCCCTTCAATATGCGCTATTCCCCATCATAGTAACAACAAGAACAATGCTTCGTATTTTTTGCCATTCATTTTCCTTCATCAAGAAAGTTCTGTTTGCAAACCACATGAAGTGTAATTTCCACTCCTTTGCATCAAGTGGATTCTAATATCTTATTTTCTAACAGGAAAACATGAATGCCTAAATTCAATGAGCGAAGAATAATTTTAAGCACTAAAAGACAAGGAAAGAAAAATTAAAGTGAACATTCTTTCAGAGACTGAAGATCCAACGTAGAAATAATTATTAGACATAGTTTTATTTAGCGGTGATGCGTCTCATTAAGGTGACCAAAGACTGAAGCACATAATTGCAAAAAGCTTTCTGCTATAGTATATAAAGACTTAAAACTGACAGGAAGCAGCACGCTAGGGAAATTTCTCAAACCTACAACCCTCTTCACATGGCAGATAAAGGCCACCAGCACTCTTCAATTCTTGTCTTATAATTTGGATAAGCACTTGTAGTTTGGTGGTTGGAATTAACCAAGTACAAGAAATCTCAAGTTCCAGTTTTAACTTTATTCTTTTGCATGACACTGACAGCCAGAAGTTCTTAAAAAGAACAAACAGGATTCCAAATACAGAGACCCAGTTACATGCTTTGCATAAAAAAGTATCTGCATAGCATTAGCAGAAAACTAAAACATATTACGCTTATCACACAACCCATGCAATTCAAAAAGAAAAATAGTCCTTGTAATTTATAAGCAACACTTGGTTGATGACCAGAACAAGTTCCGATTTCTTCTCAACATTCCACCGTCGTTATATCCCAAAAACCAAAAACCAAAAAAAAAAAAAAAAAAAAGAAAACAAAAACAAAAACACAGAAAGAGAAAGAGAAAGCTAAAATAAGCTATATAGTATATAGGTCAGGGTCCGTAACTTAACAATTTCGAATCCTTCCCTTTCCCAAGTTTATTAACCAACCATGTGAATCCAAACCAATAAATCTACACTCAGAAACCTAAATTGACCTGCCTAAACGTTCTCAGAAACCAATTAAAAGGAACAAGAATAGCAAGGAGAGCGGTCGAGTGATTACATTTTGAAAGCCTTGATGTAGACGCTGCCACCAGAGCCACCTCCACCTTCGGTCCCACCTTCACCCCCATCAGCCAAAACACCACCATCCACCACAAGGTACTCCCTAACCACCAGCTTCACCGTCCCACCGCCGTATCCGCCGTAATCCACCTCCTTGCTCGTCGACCCGCCACGGCTCCCAAAGCTACACGGCCTCTGCAGCGATGACCATGCATAGGCGTCGCCACCCCACACGTCCTCTGGCAGCTTCTTCTTGTCAACCAAGCAGCACGCGCCCCTCCCGCCGTGCCCACCGCCTGCCCCGTCTATCCCCTGCGGCGTCCCGCTCGTCTGCGGCGGCGGATCTCCCGCCATCGCAGTTGTGTTCAGCACCGAACCATTCAAAAAGCTCGCATTGCCGGCCGCGAGCTCAAATCCCCCGGCCACAATCGACGAGGAGTTCCCTAAGCTAAAAGTACCAGAAATGTTAACGGTTAACAGGCATCCAGGACTAGCACAGTGAAACCTCACCCCGGGCAGGATATAAAAATTGCCCTTCCCTTGTATGTACACATCGCCGGTGAGGTTCAAATCGTTCACTATCTGACACGTGGCGTCCAGCGAGCCGACGCCGCCGAGGTCGTCAGCGCACGAGACAGATGGCCCGTGTGGCGGCGGCGGTGGCGGTGCCGGCGGCGAGTAGTCCTGGTGAAAGAGGCTCCAATCTAAATCGGTTATGGAAAAATCGGCGGATGAGGCGGCGATTCCGAGAAAGAAGCTCGCTGCGAAGAAGCAAACAATGGCGAAATGGAGAGAAGGAGAGCAGCGAAGCCGAGCCATTCACTGGCAGAGTCAGTCATTAGATTGGGGATTTGATTCTGAAGCTAATTGGATTCGGAACCCTAGCAGTAAGACCAAATAAAGAAACGACCATCGGAGAGCAAAACTCCAGAGAAATTCAAAGACAAAACGAAGAAATCTCCATTGCTTTCAGCATTTAGGCGTCTCCTGAAAACCCTAGAAATTTGCTCTGACAGAGATGAGAACCAGCGGTAAGGGAAGACAGAGCCTTTATTAACTTTTTGCTTTTGGGAGAAGATTTGCTTGGGGTGGTTAACGAAATTATCAGATACGGTCGGGTTCACCTAAGCCCTTGTTCGAAGGTGAAGCATATTGGTCCGGTTCACCACTCCCCCCCGATCGTGTTAATCCGAAACTGTGGGACCCACGACATGTAGGTCGTGTACACATGGCGGTGAGCATTCCAGATCATAACCGTGGCGAGTGGAAACGAACCACCACGCTCAAAGAACGAGAGAAGAAAGGAAAGCGAGACAAAGGATAACGAAAACGACCAAACGACATCGTGCAAGCGTACGGACAAGTAACTAACCTGTGATTCAGCTAAGAAAACGACAACATATGAGAGCAACGATTTTTTTTTTCCTTTTAAACTTCTCTATCTTCTAGCCGCTAAGCTGTAGGCCAGTGAAATTGGGTGACATTGACGGTGGGAGACAGTAGAGTCACCCGTCGAGGACGTAGTTTCGTCACCTACTGACGTTTGAGTTATATTTCAACGGACTCTGGGATTCCACTTGGTCCGTGACCGGATCTCGGGTGAAAAGGTCGTTTTCTTAACGGAATTCTGAGATTGTTACGGAAAAAAAAAGCCAAGGACGTGTGTCAAATGTAAACAAACCCGGCCAGCACAAGCTGAGTCACACCCAGGCCTTTTTCATGGTTCGGTGGTAGAGAGGATGGTAAAGCAAACAGAAAGTGTTGTGAATTATTGTGGGTATATCGACTCTTTTTTTTAATCCTGCCTATTATTCGTTTGTAACATGAGTTTTTTTTTTTTTTCTTTTATTAACATCTTTTATTTTACTTTTCCTTCATCATGTTACTCCTTAACATCTTTTTTTAGAATACCATAAAAATCCATACACTCAAATAGTATTATTGGTTTTTCTTTTTCCATCCACTTTTAAATAAACTTACAATTTTTTTAAACATTTTTCTCTTTTCAGTTTATATATTAAGTGAGTTTTTTCTTCATATTTTTTGTTTTTCTTTTTATTAAATCAAACTTTAGATTACAAGAAAACAATAATTGTAAGGGTTTATATATGAATTGAACAAATTGTATTGCTTTTACTTCAAAACAAGGAAGAAAATGTAATTTTTTTTTCCTTTTTTTTATAACAAATTGTATTTCCTTTATTTAAAAACAAAGAAGAAGAAACAATTATTTTTCTTTTTCTTTTTTGTTTATATCATGTTTTTTATGCCAAACCAAAAAGTAATTCTTTTTACGGGAGCACAGGATTTATAATTATTAAGCCACGTATTTTTTTTTTTTTTTTATAGAAGACTGTTTTATGTTGGAATCTATTCTGTTCTTTTGAAAAAAAAAATAATAAACTAATTTTCTAAGTCGCTTGCGAACCGGCTTAAAGTTCACCTTCCAAGGATTATTTCAAATAAGCTGAGCACCTTTTACCTGGGCAGCTCATCACCGATAGTGTTATTGTGGCTTTTGAGATGTTACATATTATCATGAGGAAAATAGGTGGAAAGACGGGTGCCATGACTTTTAAATTAGACATGAGTAAAGCTTATGATAGAGTGGAGCGGCAATCTCTGAGAGCAGTCATGGAAAAGATGGGCTTTTTCCAAAGGTGGATAGGTATAGTTATGGACTACGTGGAAACTACTAGTTCTCCTTTTTTATTAATCATTGTCTAGTGAGGAGTGTTATTCCACAAGGTATTCGACAAGATTGCACCTTTCCCATATTTGCTTTTGTTGTGTGTAGAGGGCTTCGCTTCGTTGTTGCGCAAGGTAGAACAGGATGGCGATTTAAGCGGAATACAGTGTGTTACAAGTACTCCACGAATTTCCAATTTCTTTTTGCACATGATTGTATCGTATTCTACGGGGGCCATGAGAGGAATATTGCAATATAGAGCCAAATCAACTCAGCAAGAAGAAGAAAAAAATAATAAGGGCAGTGACTAGGCGCCGCAGCGTTCAAAATGAGGGCCGCGGTGCCTGTTCGAGGTTCAACTAACGTCGCGGCGTCGGTTTTAAGAGCCACGGCGTCCAGAATCTGTCCTTTTGTGATTTTTTTGTGTGTAAAACTCGTGTTTTAAAGGCCTAAAAAGGAAGACTATTAGGGTTTCTCATTAGTTACTATTTTTCTCTTATTTAGGGTATAAATAGACATAAGATGGCTAGGGTTAAAAGTGAGAGTAGTATTATATTGTGTGAGGCATATTTTATATGAGAGCTATATTGTTAAGAGAAAAATTCCCACATGGTGCTAGGTAGAAGAGAGATTTAAGAAACACTATTTGAGAATGTATGATAGATTTCTCTATAATCTGTAATCTCCTTCATTATAGTAGAATTTGCGGCGGACAGAAACATGATGTAGTCTCGAATTTGGACGAACCTGTATAAAAATTTGGTGTCTCTCTTTTCTTCTTTCTCTAATTTCTTTTTTGCAATTATTCGTTCTTGCAATCTTTAGAATTAAGAGGTGCCTAATTCTCCAACAAGAAACTAAAGAGCCATGAAAGATGTGTTGGAGAGATGCAAAAAAAGCATCTGGTCAGAAGATTAATTCCCAAAAAATGCCATTGGCTTCAGTCCTAATATGGAGAAAAGTAGTCAAGATCTATCTAGGGTTGGCTAGGGATTGACAACTATGCAGAGCACGATTTCTACTTGGGTTTGCCGGCCTTTGTGGGATGGAACAAAAGGCTATTTTTTAATAGTATCCAGGAGAGAGTCTGAGAGAAACTGCAGTTGTGGAAAGGTAACCTATTCTCAATTGGAGGTAAGGAGATTCTTATTAAGGTTGTGGCTCAAGCTACATCTAATTACACTATGAGTGTTTTTTAGTTGTCTTTTACTCTCTGTGATGATCTTCAAGCCTTAATGGCAAAGTTTGTGTGTGTGTGGGGGGGGGGGAGGGGGGGTGGGGTTGGTTGGGGGGTGATGTCAAACATAAAATTCATTGGCTAAGTTAGGAAGTCCTATGCTGTCCAAAGGCTGAGGGAGGAATGGGTTTAGAGATCTCTTGGCATTCAACCGAGCCCTCGTTGCTAAGTAAGGGTGGAGAATCCTCGCCAATCTGAAGTCGCTTACGGCCCATATCCTTAAAGCAAAATATTACGCCAATACTGACTTTCTCCATGCCACGGTTGGACATAATCTCTCCTATGCATGGTGTAGTACAATGTGAAGGTGGGAACTTTTGGAAATTGGGGTTCGCTAGAAGGTTGAAGATGGTTCAAGTGTGAGCTTGTTTGGAGATCCATGGGTGCCGAGGCCATATTCTTTTCGAACTATCACTCGCCCGACGAAGAAGCACCGAGAACTTCGGGCTAATAGTTTAATTGAAAATGGATCCTGGTCCCCTAGTGCACTGAATTCGTTGCTATGGGATATTTGACATTGAGTTGTGCTTAGTATACCATTTGAGTACACGTGGGGGTTCGGACATATTATTATGGCATTTTGACAAAAAGGGGTGCCTATAATGTGAAATTGAGATACAAGCTAGAAATGCTTAGAAGACAAACAGGCCAATCCTCAAGTGAGATTTCTGGTATGGCAGGGTGAAGGCATTTGTGGTCATGCTAGATTACGAGCAAAGTAAAGATACATGTATGACGTGCTAGTCATGATGCATTGGCGGTAAAGTCTCAGCTAGTTAAGAGGGGCGTTAATGGCGTTAATGTAATACCTACATGCCCGTATTGTAAGGAGGCTTTTGAGGATGTCGCCATACTTTGTGGAGTTGTAGAAAAGCGTGGGAAGTGTGGCAAAATGGTGCAATTTAGGAGCTGTGCAGTCAGTTCAAGGAGAATTTGTTCCATGCTTTTTTCTTCATTATGCAATATGGCAATAAGATGGATCGTGATTCTTTTGTATGATATCTTGAAGTATTTGGCTCAATAGGAACGCCTGGGTTTTCAATGGCAAAGATTTGTCTTGTGAAGCAGTGCTTGACCATGCTGAAAGGATATATGGTGATTATTATTCAGGTGAGATTCTGCACAGGAAAGAGGAGGAACATGCTCAGCTTCCCAAAGCAAAAATTGAGGCCGTCGGGTAGAGGTATGATTAAAATCAATGTTGATGTGGCATTTTCTACCTTCATTGATCAGATTGGTGTTGGGTATCATTGCTCATGATTCGGACGGAGTGGTTGTCTTGGCCAAATCTTTAGCGATCAGAGGAAAGCTGTCTCCCCATGTAGCAGAATGCCTGGCTAAAGAGAGGGGGCAAGATTGGCTCTAAAGTGTGAACTCTAATTGGACTATTGAATGGTACGCTGCTAATGCAGTTTAATTGGTTCTATCTCCTATGGGTCGATCTATCGAAGCCAATTTGATTGAAGATGGTAACAATGTGGCTCACATGTTAGTTAGCTATGCTTTTTTGAATTATATTAATTTTTTCTAGCATGATATGCAGCCTTTGTTTATTTGTCGCTTTGTACACAATGATTTGACAAGCACTTCGAAAAAAAAAAAGGGACCAGCTTAAGACATGCGTGTTATTTGTGTATGTGTGTATTATATATGAAGAACGGGAACAGAACATTGGCAATTTCTTTCGTGAAAAAATGTTTAGAAGATCTAATTACAAGTAAACCATCCATGGATTCTAATAACATGAATATAACTTTGATAAACTCTTATCTAATTGAGGGGAATTTAAGCTTTTACCTAATCTAAAGCTATTAAATATGATTAATAATGTTTCAATACTAAAAAAATAATTATATATACTAATATATGTGGAGTTGAACTTGAGTATATATAACATTTGCATTTTCAAGATCAAATATAAACTACCATAACCAATCTATCCCTACGATATATATATATATATATATAACTAATCTATAATAATAATATCCTAAACTTTTAGAAATAATAGTGCTAGCTTGTTTAGAAAATGAAATTTAATATATGTAAAATGATGGTTGAACAAAAATCAACAAATTTATATTAAATGATGGTTTTAAAAAATGAAGAAAATAATGAATCTTCTCTTCTACATGTAGTACATGTATGTTCTTTAAAGTATAAAGATTCACAAGTTAAAATATTTATGAAAATAAAAATTAGAAAAGGCATGGTATTGATTTATTAGTTGTCGTTGTAAGCTCTCAGTCCAAAAAAGAGTGGGTTTACAACGATTCAACCCTTGCTGAATAAGGAAAAAATAATCCAACTCGTTATGAAAACTAAATTGTGCTTTCTGAACAAAACACTTAATAAATAGTAAATATAGATTAAAAAAAGAACTTTACAGACATTGGACAAATGTTATTTTAACAGGACGATTAGGAAAAAAGCATGATTAGATAACTAGTTGCGAAAATAATTTTTTCAAATGATTGTGTGAAATATTTATACAGGGATATAATTGAGAAAAATTATTTAAATTGATAATCTAAAAAAACTTCGATGAGAACAATTAAAAATATGATATTTATATGAAAAAAAAAGGTGTAAAAAACTAAGCAAGCAAGCATACACCTCATTTTTTTAAAGTTAAACACATTTGATAAAAAAATTAATTCAATATGGCAATTAGTTTAAAAAATATTAAAGTAGAAATATTATGAAGAAAAAATTTTAAAAGAAAAGATTAGATAAAAATATATGTTAATAGGAAACAATTAAAAACACAATTTTCTTTAATAATAGAAAAAAAAGACATACAAGCAAGCAAGCAAAACTCATTAAGACGAACAAAGCATGCAAAAGTAAACTCATCCCCTCGTTCTCTTTTCCATATAAGTATATATATATATATATACATAAATAGGATTATTCAATGCGCGTATGTGTTCTTTAATGGTGGCTTACGTGGATTATACAAAGATTGTACCAAATTATCCATAACAATTTTTTAATTTTAATTGCACCATATAACAATTTATGTCATGTGTAATATAGATATTCAAAAGGAAAACAGAATAAAATAGTCTGAGAAGAAAGTCATAATGAAAATACTCTTTTTTATCCATCAATATAGTTACTAGTTGGCAAGGTTTTGTTGCTAAGCGATTATTTTCTTCAGCGTTAATGTGTAAAGTCACCATGCACAGTTAAAAACAAAAAAACTAAAAACTAAAAATCAACGCCTGAATTAAATTAAAAAAAAAACTGAGGAGATTATGTGTGTGCATATATTAGGGGCGTTTGGTTATATTTTTAGAATTTTTAAAAAAATTCTAACAGGTTTTTTAAGAAAAAAATTTAAAATTATTTTTAATATAATTTTTTAAAAAATTTACATTTTAAAACAAAAATATTTTCATATATTTTAAAAACATAATCAACCCAACCAAACGACGCCGTTAAGTCCGGAGGGTTCACCAAACAACCAAAGCGGAGACGAGTCAATGAAACAAACATTTTTTTTTTTTTTTGAAAAAGGTTTGAATAGTGATGTGATGTGATTCATGCAGAGTGGATAAGACTTGTATCTTGAAGTTGCTGACGAAGAACCCACCAGTGGCTACTCCATAACCGTTAAACCTTACACGTAGTCATTCTTTTATCACCACTTTGAAAAGGACAAAAAAATAAAAAATCTCCGTGGTGTTTAAAAAACGTTAAAAACCGTTAATTAAAACTATTTTTATTGTAACATGTAAAAATTTTATATTATAGTAATTTTTTTATTATTATTATAATATATAAAAGTTTTATATTGTTTATAACTAAATTTATAATGAAAACTAAAATTCCCACTACTATATCAATCAAGGTTAATAAACATCAATTGCTGATACGCCCTTTTGACAACAAATCTAGATCATACCAGTATTGAATGTCAAGACCAAATACAAAAGAAGGAAAATGAAATGAATTACCTCTTTTAGCAATTCACGACCCCACAAAAATCAACTAAATAGATCAGTCGACATTAAAAAAAGGTCACTTCTTCATTTATACATATATAGTGCAACATACATGTGCATGACTATAGTATAAAAAACTTAAAAAGTGTGTTAGTCTAGTAATAAGGCACCACTTCGTTATCCTCAATTCTAGTCCACAAGGACGTAGTGACTTTTGAGCCAAAGAAAAAAAGGTCATTCTACATGCGGATCTCACTGCTAAATTCTGTTTTTAATTTTTGGATCTAATCAAAGTTATTTTTTTAACAAATTTGAGAAGAAATATCTTATCTATAAGCTACTTTTTCAACGCCCACCATAGAGATCTCTCGAAGAAAAAAAGTAAAAATGATTCATCTTTCGTATGCCCAATTGTGTGAAAGAAGTTATAGGACGTTTCTCAACTCAAGGATCTTTGAAACTAAAGGTTTAGGTAATGGCTTAAATCTTTGTTGGTTTCTTCATCCCTAAGCTTTGTCAAAGCTTTCTTTTCAATCCTCCTAATCCATTCCTTGCTCACTTTGAAAAGCTTCCCAATCTCCTCAAGTGACTTGGGCTGGAAGTTTGTGAGCCCGTAACGTAAGACCAAAACTTGCCTCTCTCGTGAGTCCAGGCTTTCTAGAAGATTATGAATGTCTTTTTCCATGTGTTGTCTCATCACAATCTCCTCAGGAGTCTTTATTGACAAATCTGCCATGAATTCCTTCAACATCAAGAATAGAACTTGAAGTCAGAAAAACCATTGAAAACAATAAAGGTTGATGTGGGCAGGAAATAGTGACCTCATTAGACTTTTTCCTTTTCCCTTGATTGTTTTAGGTTCTAACATGGCATTGCACCGAGTGAAAGCTGTATTCTTTTTCACCCCCATTTCACACTTTGAAGGGGAGGGAAAAGAAAGAGAAAATTAACAAATTAAGTCTCAAACATTTGAAGTATATATAACATTGAGAACTAGTGGTGAGAACCACTTTTACTGTAGCATGTTAGAGCTTTATACTGTAGCAATTTTTTTTATTGTTACTATAGCATGTGAGAGCTTTATACTGTTCATAACTGATTTTATAGTGGAAACCGCAGTTCCCACCACTTTGCCAAACACCCACTTAGGTTCTAACATATAAGGAGGGAAAAGAAAAGAGAAATTTAACAAATAAACTTTCTAACATTTGAAATGTAAACAAAAGATATTTAAAGATTTTTGGGTGACATCTCCATATAATTTTGGGAACCAAATCATTCCCACCAAGGGCGAAAACACTCGTGGACAAGGGTGGAAGGCCACCCCACCTAAATTTTTTTCTTTTCATTTTGCATATAAAATTTATATTTACTCCCTAAAAAATTTGAGGACTTCTTTGGCGAGAACCCCCACCGGTAGTGTATGTTTTTAAACTGTTAAATCTGATTAAATTTACTTTGTTCTGTAGATTTGATGACTGAAAACAAGTATGCCACCGGTGAGTATCTTTGGGTTCCCACGAAAGAAATTACCTAAATATTATGTACGTTTTTATATATCCTATCTTATTAGTTTAATCACATCTCACCCTGTCTAACTAATTTTTCTACTCCTTTCCTCAATTTCCGCGTGATATATATGTTCACTATGAGATGGATTTTCCATATTACCCGGCTCACGGTGACGGGACTAACTCAAACCCAAGATAAAGATAAACTTTACCATCCCATCTAATCTAAGGCAATATTTATTTTAAAAAGTTGAATGAGGAAAAGTAAACCTATTGGAAATGGTTGAAGTCATACCATGTTTTTTCCTCTAAAGCAGTCCCCAATCTTTTGATCAACCGAACCCACCACTCTCAGGCAATTGCTAGCCGACCTGATTTTATCCAAAGAAAGACCAGTGAGCTTTGCAATTTCATCGTCATCCGGATGTTTCCTCTGGCTATTGCTGATTGCTTTTCGGGTTTTCTGTATCTGATTTATTGCCTTGCTTAATGTCCCCTAAAACACACGCACAAAACAAATGTTGATCAGCCACCAATTGTCACACACACACGACATTGTTCGAAAAAACAGTTTATTGGATTAGAGAAGAACATACAGGAACCAGTATCCCTCTAGCGTGCCGCGCCACCATGAGCAACATTGATTTCCTTATCCAGTACTGGACATAAGTTGAGAATCTGTGACCTCTCGTATGGTCAAACCTTTCCGCGCCTTGCAAGACACCTAGCTTTCCAGCCTATGATATCATAAGCACCCCAATCAGATATACTAAGTATAATTAATTATCATACTTAGCCAAATCTAGGCAAGTTTTTATCCCTTATAGCCGCCACAGCCTCCACATGACCTCCATTTCATTCCATGGTTTCTATGACAAGGGCTTGATAGGCATTAACAAACTCTTCAGAAATTTGACAAAGAATACATTGCAGAATTAGATATATAAGGTCTTCACCAATAATGTAATTTTTACACATGAGATCTCCCTTATAACTGACTGTATGTGCCTTGAAGATGCAAATTTTCTGGTTTTGGCATGGTATCTATGCCGCTATGCAGCTCATTTGCATGAAGATCAATGACCTACAAAGAATTGAATGCAATGCAGACAAGACCTTTTTGTCCTAGGATGAAACTCTTATATTTCCTTTGATATCTCTGTAAATGACCACGCTGATATATGTTTTGAGAGCCTAAAATATCCACAAATCAAAAACTCTTATGTTAAAATTGATGAAGATTCTTCGTAGAGTCCCGAAAATATTCTATATGTTTGTTGAGATATCCCTAAATATCAAGTGATGATTTTTATATAGATATTGATATTTTCATCCTCGCTTGGTCTGAGACATGGAAAAAGTGGGAACTTGTAACAAATTTGAATTCATTTATTTGACTCTCGAGAAAATCAAATTCAGAATACTTCACAAAACAAATGAATAAGTCAAAAGTGAATGCCAGGCACATAAAATGTAGAACTAAAGCCGCATACCCCAAACAAACCTGAAGTAAATCTTCCAAGGCTATGCCTAGGCCCCTATAGTTTCTTGCAAGGTATAGAACTAAGGACTTGGTACTCCTTATAAGCTCATCCTGGCAATGCCAACCGAAATTCAAATTCTTCTGAAGTGCCTTCTCGTCAACTCCCGCTGCTTCGGCCCAGCAACTCAAGCTGGCAACGTTCCCAGTTTCCTTTTCCAGAGCTGTTCTGATTTGCTCCAACTTTGCAACAACCTGTAATAAGCAAGGCTAAAGCTCGTAAACGCCTTCTTATACATGCATTTTGATTTTGTTTTGTAAAAAATTCAGGCACAGGACATAAGCACAACCTTCACCCCAGTTGACATCTCCGCCTCATTCTTCGCAATAGCACGTCTTCTGCTCTTAGAATATACTCCTCTTCTCGCAGAAGAAACGCTAGGCTTATGAAGGCCTTGCCAAATTGCTTCTGAAGGTAACGACTGAGAAGAAAGTTTGTTGTTATTTTTCAATCTTCTTCTCCTTGATTTTCTCTCCTCACTTTTCCCAGTTCGGACTGTAGTCTGGATTGTGCGGTTACCCAATTTGCTTCCCATCTTATTCTCCTCAATATGCTCTGAGGGTAGGTTTGATAAGTCCAAAATGTTTGATGTTTCAAGGGTTCTTGATAAACAGGTGTTGAATAACTTAAGGGCTCCAAGCCTGCCTAATTGCAATAAAATCTCTCTTTCCAACCTTAGCACATCCGAATCAGCAAAACTCTCCTCCAAAACACCAAGATTTTGCAAAAGTAAACTAAAATGTGTTGCTTTGCTTGCATTTAAGTCCCCTCTTGAAATGGAACTGTCATCTTTATTGGACATCTGGGAATTATTTCAATCATGTTAGGTCATAGTCTATTTTAAGATGGTTTCAAAATACATCAACAAACAAGACCAGCATAACAAGTACAATTGTAATAATAGGAAACTCATTGACAAGTATATGAATGATGACAAGCCTTCATCTCTTCCATTTCTGATAAAGCATCCTCTAAGATGTGTGGAGATGCAGAAGAAAAGGTGCAAGCTTTAAGAGGATGTTTGCAAAAGCTCTCACTCTCCTCCAAATTAACGGAAAGGAATAACGGCCTTGCTGAGCTGAAAGAAGCTTCCTTGCCACTAACTGTGTCATTTTATTGTTGAATATTAGAAGTATGAAAAAGCCAACCAAAAAAAAAGTTCAGGTGAATGTCAGTGTGAAGTTTATAGTCAATTCCCTGTAAACCCAATTTGCTCCTCCCTTTTCTTTCTCTCTTTAACCACACTTTGCATTCACCGTTCAAGTGTTTAAACTCGGAGAAGAACTTAAAAGAAATGAAAATCCAACCTTCTTATTCTTCCTGAAGCTTAAACCATCTCCAATACAAACGTTAATGTTATATACGGCATAAAAGAGTTTGAAAATGACATCGTATTTTTTTTGTGCTCCGAATTCCAACATTGGAATGCATGATGCTATGTCAACGGCAACACCTATCTACACGGATAGAAATCTATCTATGAATTAATCCAGACTATCCTCTATGAACATAGATATGTCCCTATGAAAAACTGTCGATTCTTCAGTTAAATACTCCTCGTAAATTGTAAGAATATAAATAAATCGTGCTTTTCACTTACGAAAAAGTATTATACATGCATTAATTCATAGCTTATGATACACATTCCACCTAAATAACTATGGGTATAGAAAGGAAATGATTTAGATTTGTGTCTACTTTTGTAAAAAAATTTAAGCTTTGAAAAGTGTAAAAGTTAAGGCCCTGTTTAGTTTTGTTCTCAGAATTTTTGTATATGTTTTGCACGTTTTTTGAGGCAAAAATTTTAAAAACACTCTCAACACTATTCTAAAAAAATTCTCATTTTTCAAAACAAAAAACATTTTCACTTATTTTGAAAACAATACCAAACGGCCCCTAAGCTTTTAATCACGTTGTAACTATTACATAGAAAAAGTAACACATTAACTAATAGAAAACAAATGCCAAAATTTAGCACATGCTACTTGGGGCAATTGGTGTCAATAAATCAAATTTAACCCCAAAAAGCACCACATTGGAGAGTGGTTTTCCTAATCCAAAAATGCTAAAATCTAGCACCGTACGTCAATTTAACAATGCAATAGAGATGCTCTTCTCATCTTGTAACAATAGCATTATAGCATTTCATCACCTTTTACTATGCGACCAGTACATGGCATGCTAAAAATTGAATTCAAGCTAATGGGTTAACAATTTATAATCACTTGACATCAACACACTCCAATGCTTCTAAATGTTGATGAAACTGAACAGCCACCTAAATTATAATCCTACCGAAAAAGTAAATCCTTATAGCACAAGTATCAACTTATTATAAATTGTGGGCATGTTTCATAAATTACAATAACTAAATCAACTGCAATAAAACTATGAACCAAGATGAACACAACTAATTTGCCAATTTAGCTATAAGAGCTAATGGAACTCACCAGGAGAAGCTGAAAAGAGCTTGGAAGGTGAATTCGAGTGTAGATGAGAGTGAACAGGAAAGCCCCACTTGAGACTTAGCCTAAAACCCAAACCCATTGTCTTGCTTTGAATAAAGGAAGTGGTGGTGAAGAAACTGAGTCCATTAAATCCTTGTGTGGTTGGAACGCCAGAAGAGAGTTTTTAAACTGACCTTCTAAACTGCCCACTTGGACTATTGGTATTGTCACCTCTCAAGTCTCAACCACTGGTTCTTCATCTCTTTTAAAAGGGTTCAACGACTTTTGACATTTGTCCCCTAACCAGAAAGTTTTCTCAATTCCCATTTCCTCTCCACAATACTTTTTTATTAAAAAAAGTTAATTTCACAAATAGTAAAGTTTACACTTAGCCCCGATTTAGTCTCAACGTTTAAAAAGTCATGTTTCAGTCCTCAATTTTTTACACTCATTTTTCTTCAGCTTCATCTCCTCTGCCCACATGACAAAGGATATGTGACGAAACTTAGAAGATATACATTATTTTTGAAAGCTAAAATCAATCATTTTATATTTATATTTTTCATTAAACTCTTTAATTAAAGCAATTTGTATTAAATAGTATATTAGTGTCTTAATTTAAAAATATGTTTAATTATGAGTTTTAATGTGTTTTTATGTTTGATAACATTTTGGGTTATTTGTAGAATCATTTTCATATGTAAAATATTACTTTAGTTTGAAATTAATTGAAACTATAAAAATAATGAGTGGTAATTTTATTTTAAGTTTTAATGTGTGCTTTAAGTTTGTAAATATGTTTTATAATATTTTTAATAATTTTTAAATATTTTTTCAAATCTTAAAAATTATATCTATATCAGATCAAATTAGCTTGAAAATTAAGAAGCTTGTAATTATTTTTTATATATTTTAATACAAAATAAATATATTTAAAATTTTTGTAAATATTATGTTTATAAAATAATTAATTTTGTTTTAATTTTCTATCTTTAGATTTGAAATCTAATAAAAAAAAGAATAAAACACCACCAAAATAGACAAAGTTGGACATTAAATGCTTAAAAAATAAAGAAAATTTGAAATTAAATTTAGAATGCCACGTGGTAGCCTCTCCGCTCTTAGATCGCGCTGCTAAAAGCTTAAAGCCATCGGATTCAGCGACACATGTTGCGCTTTGTTGCAGCTGCTAGACATGTTGGGCCCATCCACTGGGGGGAATATGACGTGTGTCAGATTCAGTGCCGTCCCTCCCATTGTGATCACTTTCTTAGCCGTCAGATCTGATTGCCAAGACAAATCCAATGGTCCGGAGCAAGTCTTCTTTGGCCCAGCTAGGCCATTTTTTTTAGCCGTTGGATCCGTCAAATTCAGCAAATTAAAGGTCCAAAATGCAGCGTACGTATACTTTCTCTCACCGCATAGCAGAGGATCTCCACCAAAAATCTTGCCACTTGCTCGTGGTAAAAAGAAGAAAAACATAATAAAAAAAATGCAAATTGCAACGCATTTGTTAAAGGGAAACAGTAAAAAATTATAAAAAATTATGTAATACTAATTTCCAAAGGTCTCTAAATACTAGGTAGGCCTTTGGCCTCGTCCGTCCATCCCCTGCCATGTAAAAATTACTGTCTAGTGTTTAGAATGGTTTTTAGTTTTTATGTTCAGTTTTTAGTCTAAGTTTTTATAAAATATTTTTTAATTTATATTTTAAAAATTATGCTTAATAATATTTTTAGTATTTTTATTTTAAAAGTGCCTTTTTAGTTTTTCTTTTTAGCTAAAGAGAAAGAGAGAAATTCTAACAAAATTACCTTAGGGAAAAATTTTAAAATAGTACTTTGTGTTATATCGAAATATACATTTGATACCTATATTTTGTAATATTTTACATCAGTATCTCGATTCTTTAGAAAATCTTTTTTAGTTCTCAGGGGCTTTTTTGTACTAAATATACATTTTTTTGTCTTTTTGTGTAAAAAAAAAAAGGGCCTTTGAGTACTAATAAAAGATTTTCTAAAAGATCGATGTATCGATATAAAATATTTCAAAATATAAAGTACTAAATGCATATTTCAATATAACACAAGAGACTAAATTGAAATTTTTGCTTATCTTAAATATTTTTAGTTTTTATTAGTTTTCTAATCAATTACAATGCCAAATTATTTTCTAAAACACTTAGATTTTTAGTATTTTCTTAGCTAGAACTCGGCTAAAATATTGGTTTTGATTTTTTGACGACGTAGATTGGCACAGATAATGCTTGGGATGACCTTGATTAGCTATAGACAAAGAATGACTTGGTAAATACTTAACTTATTAATTTGTTCAGTTATTTTAGCTAACTAATATTGAAATTTTGTTTGTTTATTAAGTTGAGTTTTTGCTACATTATAAATATGAAATGATATAGTAAATACTTGGTAATAGTTAATCTATTGTCGACATAGAATGACTTATGTATACTTAAACCATTTAATAAATAATTAGAAAAACTAACATTTGTTTACTTTAATTGCTAGAACAGAACCTTTGAACCTTAGTATTGTTATAATTACTGTTTAATCCCTTTTAATTTATTGTTATTAGTGTTTTGATTATTAAAGTTATTTTGAATTGATTGCACTTATTGTTAAAATTTCATTTTAATTTAAGCTACATTTGTTGTTGTTAAAGTTTCAAAATATCAAAATTCTAAAAACGGAAAATATTGTAAAAATGTTTAAATAATTTGTAAATAATAAATATTAATCATCATATTTATAACTTTAAAATATATAAATATTTAATATAACAAATATATTAGACCTTATCAATATTTTTTCCTGTAGGTTCGATCTTAGATTTACTGAATCTTATTACTCGGATAACTTTATATTTGGGATTATATCATATTGTAGTTTTCAAGACTAAATAGCATGTCACTGTTGAAGTTACTGATTTTCTGACCAGTTATAGACCTTAAATTATATTATTGTGTGTGAATCATAGGCCGTTTGAAAGAACGGTTAGAACTATCAATTAAAACTGTGAACGATGTAAAGCATTCACATACAACAGTGGAAAGAAAAAAATTGTTACAATAAAAAACTTTCGCATGCTATAATTCTCAAACTAAATACTATTGGTTTTAATCATTCTTCTAAAGTTTATAATTGTAATTTTAAAACAATAACGACACGGATGTTTACTGATAGTAATGCATGCATTAACATGCTCTCAAACAAAAATATGTAATGCTTTCAGCGCCAATTTGTTTAATATGTGTCGCTGATAAAATTATAAATTAACTTTGAGCCAACTTCATACAATAAAACGGCCATGAAAGTAATCTACACAACTAATATCAAAGTAAAATTTAAGAAAAAAAATACACCGAATAATATAATTTATTAGATGCTTAGTAAAAACTAGCATAAATTTTATAAAAGTGAAATAAATAGCATATTTAAGATTTATAGTATTTTGTACTTCATGAAAGCTCTAAAATACCTTATTTACATAATGGATAAGTTTATAGTGGAGAGTGGTTTTATTCTCCACCAGAGAGAATGATAAAAGGTAAAATATGATCCATGAACTTAAATTAATGATAAAAAGAATGGAGCACCAAAATGTACATAGTCCCTTTTACATCATATTCTAGCCTAAGTAGAACAAAAATAATTATAAAAACAACTATTTTTATCAAAATTGAATCTCTCACCCAATACTTTATAAAAAAAAGAAGAAGATGAGAACATCATATATTTCACAAAACTCTTATATAGCCCAATCTTTCTCTCTCTTTTTTTTTTTTTCTAAAAATAACTATTATGCACTTTTTCATAGAAATAATGATTTTTGAGATTATTTTTTAAATAAATAGATTTGATAATAATGTTTTTTACAATGATTTTTATTTTAATCACAAAATTAAACCTACTTATTATATAAATTTCACATGAATACACAAATTAATTTTACAAATAAAAAATCAAACCAATACAAAAAATTTTATTAAATTTTCCCTAAAATAATAGGAAAAAAAACACAAATGAATTTCAAATTGAAAAAAAAAAAAAGGTAGAAACCCATATTTTGTGTGTTTGTGTGTGTGTGGTGGGGGCACCAGAGAAACCGATGTAGTTCGATACTCGTAGGTTGGTTGTGAGACCCACTATGAGAGACCCATAGAGTTTGAATCTGACCATGAATCATTAGAGTCCATCTAGACAATAGGTAGTTTGATGATGATATTTGGATCCATCGATTCAAGACCTAAAGATGATCTGTCATCAGAGTCCACAACAAGAAAATTGTGAATCGCTATTGTCAGAGTTCATGGTTCTTGCAAATCATCTTTCATCGAAGGCCGCTCTCCCGATTCAACCAAGAATCGTGAGAATATCATTGTGCCAGCTTTGAACGACAACAATCGTCAAAGGCAAGCTGGAGAATTGTGTTAGAAATTTTGACAATCACCTCCTCTATGGCCTTTGGTGGAGCTGAATGGGGGCTGGGTTATCAGTGGGAGGTTAGGCGATTGGTGAGGGTGAAGGAGATCGACGATGGAGATCAGCATGGGAGGCTGGCTATGTGGGAGGGTACTCTGAAAATTTTAAGGCTTGGGACTTTTCCGATTTTAGGGTTAAGAATTAAATGGCTAAGATTTAAAGTTAATTAGATGTGCGGTTGAGATATACTAGGTACAAAAAATAATATTTTTTAAAATATAGGGTGATATTATAACTATAGAATTCAAAAGAATGAGTGTAATGAAATATTATCGTTACATGTTTGTTTCTATGGACAAGTTCATTTTGAATCATGGATTTTTAATCTAAAGGTTCAAAAAGCATTTTCTACCAAAACTTTTCTCTTACATGTTTGGATTTTTTTTCCTTCCTTCATCGTTTCTCTCTCTTCGCTTTCTCTCCTAATATTCTCTCCCTCATGCTCAACAAAGTAGATCTAAACATCTACTTGTGCCAACAGACAACGCTACCTCCATGATGAGTTTTGACGAGCAAAGGCCTCTCTCTTTTCTCGTGGTGACACCACTACCGCCAGTTCCACGTCGTTAGTGTTGTTATGACAATTTCGTGTAAATATATATGTAGTTACCAGTAAATTTGGCATTTACTAACCAATGACCTCCTTGAAGCCGTTCTGGTAATCCGTGTAAACATGTGCATTTACCAGCAACTACCAGCATCGCCAGTGCTAATGATTTCCAATGATGTAGCTAGTAAATATGTGGTAAGAACCAATAACTATAACATTAACCGGTATTTACTGATCATTGGCAATGTCACTTGTACCTGTGATGTCCAACAACGTCGTTGGTAAATATGTATTAAACATAAGAACAATATTAACAGCTAAATACAGGATTTACTGGCTTCTGGTAATGTTAGACGACATTACCGGTAAATAGTTGTATTTACCAATAAATATGGGGGTTAATTTGAAAAAAGGGCCAAAAAAAATTTCTAATTAAGGATATGGTCTCTTTTTTTTTTGAACCAAAAAATGGGTTTTTTCTGAGTACCGAAGCTGCCTCAGGTTTTTTCACAGAAAAGCAAAAAGGAATGTATCGAAGAGAGGAACCCAAATATGGTGGAAAAAAAAAACTGAAACTGTTTTAGTGCCCAAAAAGCTAGTTTTATGATGCTAAAAAAAAAAGACCATTCATCAAATTTTTTTTTTGCCAAAAAAGTTGTTTTTAAAAATTCCTCGTAAATATGGTATTAACTAGTGAATATATTACTTATTGGTCGACAACTCTGACACGGATGTCAACAAGGGAGGAGATAGAGGTGAAAAGGGTATTCTTTATTTTTTAATATTATTGTAAAACCTAATTGCTGATATTGTACTATTTATCACATATTTTAAAAACATATGCTATAATTTTCTAATTTAAATCTTAATCGTGTTATTTGAGATTCTCTAAAAATTCAATTGTAATATGGAGATAGCCCAGAAATTTGTAAGCTTAGAAACAATTGGGCAGAGTCCCCGGACTAAATTTTATTGCAATTATGTACTTTCTTTCTTTCTCTTTTTAGTTTTTCCCCCTAAATTGAAACCCATAACCTTTTTTTTTCTTTTTTCCTTTGGCTAGAGAGAAACACACATAATGTATAATAAAAAAACAGAAAGACATTTTCATAAGCATCATCGTTTGAAATTTACTTATTATAGATGTCACATATGTTTGAAGTTTGTTATGCTATTAAAAAATATTATGATATATGAAAAAAAAAAAGAGGAAGAGAAAGTTGAGAGAGAATTTGGGTTTTTTTTTTTTTAATTCTTGGGGAAGAAGATAGATTTAAACAATTCACACTATTTATTTTTTTAAAAAAATAATATGAATGGTAATGTGATACTTAGCGTAGCGTGGCATGGATAAACACATTTTTTACTAATGTGACATAACATATAACTTTCTCAAAATTGAAATACGATCGACCTAAGTTATCAATTTATCATATACTTTTATGTGTTATCAAATGAGTATTTTAAATGTTGATAGAATTATTGGTTGAAAGCATTAAGTCTCCGTTTTAAAGAACGGTTGGAATTATTAGTTAGAACCAATATTAGTTGGAACCGTAATTTGTAGTTATGACCATTGTTTTGGGAAGTATGTAAAATTGTTGGTTGAAATCAAAACTAGTTGAAACCATTATTTAAAGTTTGAAAAAAAAATATAAATTCGAATAATAATTTGTAGTTTAAACCATTGTTTAGTATGTTTAAACTAAAAATGTTGGTTTAAACCATAATGGATATGTTAGTTTGAACTAGTGTTTAGTATATTTAAATCAAAAATATATGTTCAAACCAAAAATTTTTGTTGAAGTTAAAACCCTCAGTTAAAACTAATAGATGGGTTTATCATAGGTTAGAACTAATGGAAGGTTCAAACATACATTTAGGTTGGAACCTGTAACATAGGATGATGAAACTGTTGGTCGAAACAAGCAGTAAAGCAAGGTCCTACTCTTCAACGACGAATGTGTCACTCAAGTCTCGCAGAATGTGTTATCGATTGGGATACTTAAGCGTAGTTCCAAATATGCTCAGACAAGCACAAATCTTCATAGTTGAGTCATGTAACACTTCAAATTTTTAACTACAAATTCACACAAATTCACTCACTATAATTCTTTATCGTTAGGCGATCCCCACGAGTGGTGACAAACTCACTTCGAAAAGTAAGCGAGGTGTTGGGCACGAGTCACAGAACCCCACTAAACAAAATAATTTGGGGTTCATTAATAAAAGTTTATGTTAGAAATTTCACGTCATAAAACACAGACATAAGGTACTAAATGATATATTTGAAAATTGTAGGATACTATTTTGATATTTTGTAAATAATATGGTACCAAGGTGATGTTTTTTCTTAAAATACAAGATACTAAAATAATAAAACAAAAAAAATTGTCGTAGGTTAGCTATTTATCAATGAATAAATGAGGATTCAAATATTAGAAATTACTAGTTTGATTTGAAACAGACGTTTTGAGCGTGCATTTTGTGCATTTTTTACATTTTAAAGATATGTAAATAGGAAAATATTTGAGAATCAAAGTGACAAAAACAAGAAAAATTGAAATAAAAAAGAAAGAAACTTAGAAGTCATGCTTGATAAAATAATATTTTAGAAAATATGAAAAATATATAATACAAATGAAGTAGCATAACAAATATTTTGATGACAAACATTAAAATTATGATTTAATAAAGTGAATTCGAAACTATCTAAGGTATTATGAGAACACGTCGAAAAAAACATAAAAATGAAAAGGAACAAAAAATAAACGACTAAAGATCCAAAAGGATAATAGGACGACAATGCAAAACAAAGAAAAACCAAAAAAAAAAAAAAAAAAAGGGAAAGGAAAGGATAGGCAGAGAACAGAAGAGAAGCAAAAAGATGGAACAATAAAATTCCACTTGTCAGGGCCCGCTAGTACAAATAAAAGATTAGACAACAGTTTTAAACCGTCATCTAAAGATTAGACAACTGTTGTATAAACCATCGTCTAATCTATAATCGTAATATGTGGTATATATTAGACAACAATTTTTGTAAAAACCGTCAACTAATAGGACTAGGCGGATACATTAGACGATGGTATTAGTAATCACTGTATGTTACATCGAAAATATTGAAAAAATCTATACAAATATCAATTTAAGGTTGAAATATATTTTTACAAAGTTTTGGGAGATATCATAAAATTTTATTTTTACATGTATTCTTATTTTTATTTATCAATAATTTATAAAAAATAAGATTTGTCATTTTATATTTCCTTTTTTGAAGGTAGTCATTCTATATATTTATTACCCCTAGTATTGCTCGGATTAAGATTAAAAAAAATCCCAATCATGTTTAAGCATAATAGGACTTCGGGTCAGTTTGAAATTGTTGTGCTATGTTGTTGCTTTTGTTGCACTATGCTACTTTTGTGTATTAGTAGCAAGCAGGCATTTGGTAAATCTTTTTTAAACAATTATGAATATCATAAGCAGAATTGTATGTGTTTAGTAAACTATTTATAAAATTGTTGTAAAGATATATAGTGACAAAACAGACGAGCGTTACTGAGTATGTTTATAATTTTAATCTTAAGGTTAACATATGTAATATTTGCACACTAAAACACTAAAAGATACAATTTTATTTTTAAATAATAATAATTTTTTTAGAAAGTTAAAAAAATAACTATAAAAAGAGAGCACAACAACGTTGAAAATTATATTACAAATAAATTTTAATTTTCTATAAGTTATGTTATTTTAATTTGTTATTGAAATGTGTAGATTTAGAATTAAGTGTTATTATTAAGGTTTGTTAATAATTTTAAGATTTAGAATTACGTGTTATTATTAAGGTTCGTTAATAATTTTAAATTATGATAGCAAAAGTTGCTGTGAAAAAGATACTCCTAACTTGATTCTCAAATTTTCCTATTAGGTAGTGCTTTTTAGAAGCAACTTGACAAAAATAGGTTTACCAAACACCCTAAATTATTGTAGGTGGTTACAGGTAGTTCCATAAGTTAAAAGCAGCCTCTAAAAATAATAACAAATATGCTCTTTATTTTAATATTAAGATTTCAACTCTTATGTCAAGTTATTATGTAACTAGTCTCAACCTTTCCTCTCTTAGGGTTTTGTCCCTCTGTTCTCTCCTGCTTTACTGATAGAGTTTTGTACCCTTTTAGTGCGTTGCCCCTTTCTAAGGGCTGGAGGCCGACATCAGCACTCGGCCGGTTGTTCAGTCTCTAGCTCGAGTGAGTAGGTGTGACATGGTGGCGGTTGAAACCATGATAGCTATAGACATTGAGGAAAATGCTAATGTTTGGCCACTGAAAAGAGGACGAATTGGAGGTCTAGTGGCAAGACAGGAGCTAGCTAGTTTTAGGTCATTGTTGGGATGGGTTTGTTGGGTCTGGGGATACAGTTTTGGTTCTCTTGAATTGGGTCATGGGGTTAATTGGGTTGGCCTATCTATGTAACACCCCTCCCAAGCTAAAAGCTCTTCGCTTTGCCAGCTCGAGAAAAAAGTTGTCATAATATCTATCATTGAAAACTTATTAAAAATAATACTACAAAATAGAAAAATATAACCTTTATTGAGGATCAACTACCAATATATAAGTCACTAAAGATCACTAATTTCACATTTCAATATCTCTATACTCATCATGGAATCTTAGACCATTCTTGTTTAGTCAATTGGAACCTTGCTTGGAATTTATTTGCATCACGAGAACTATATAAGCTAATGCTCAGTAATTATACCATGTAAATCTATTTTCAAAATACTTTTTTTGTTAACTTTCACTTTAGGGCCTTTCTATATGATGCTAATCTTATGTTGTTAGAACCCTTGCTTCAATCTCATTGGCCTCCCTCTATTGGAACTCTTTTCCACTAGGGATTCAGCCTTTATAACGTTAACTTTCATTAGTTTATAACAAGCACAAGAGTTCATACCATAATAAAACACTTTTCATAAAACATTTCAAAACATGTTCATATCATATTTCAAAACATGTACATATCATAATCATACTCATAATCATCACAATGTATATTTAAGGCATGCTTTCACAAATATATTACTGTTCAAGTGATGCAATGGAAGGGTGTACTTACAATAAGCTGCTTAAAAGGGAAAGCGATTCTCTCATTTCCTTCTTCTCTTTCTTTCCATTTCCTTCTTTCTCACTTTTTTCTCATCTCTTTTATTCTCTTCCTTTCCATTACTTTCGTTCTCACATTTATGTTTTCATCGAATGGATGCCAAGCAACCTATATATAGGCATCCAATAAGCATGACGATGCACACCTTAATTCCTAACTTGACATGTGTTGCTACGTCATGTGTCAACATGCATGCTTACCATATGTTACCTAAGACACTAAGCTTGCTTTAGTCCTTGCCACGTGGTGCCATGTGTCACTTTCTTCGTGTGCCACTTAGCTTTTATGTATGTAAGCCATCTAGCATCTTGTGTCATGATACGATTAGTTGATAGCCTCATGATTATACTTCATGCTTCCTAGAATGATGAGTCATAACCTAGATCTATATTTCGATACTTAGCTTTCTATGATTGCCACCTCATGCTTAATTGGCTACAATCTTGTTGAAGCTTCTAAACATCTTCTAATCTTAAATTTATGAGTTACTAACTTTAAGTAAGAAGCTTCAAAAGTCAAGTATTACAGTCTGCGTTTAGGTTGTGATCGGTTCTCTCTCCGATGGTAGTGGTGGTTGCTATGGATTCTGGCTCTTAATTTCCAGTGTCTTTGGTGGTGGTTTGGGTCTCTCCGTGGTTTTGTTGATCGTTTTTTGAGGAGTTTCAATGGTGTATTGTAGCAGTACTGTGGCTTGCTATTCTAGTTTATGGTGGTGGTTTGGTTCCTACTTTTCTTGGTTGGGCAGCCGGTGTTTTGCTTTGTGTTTGTAGTTTGTCTTGGTTTTTTTTAGTTTTTTTAGTAATTGTGTGATGTTTTGTCCACCTCTATGGTGTTGTTTGGGTCTACTTTCCTAGTGTCTTATAATAACAGAGATGGTTTCCCTATCTTCCTGTTGTTTTTGTGGTCCTCCTGTAAGAGTTTGTTTTTGCAGTGCTTGGTTTTATGTTCTTGGTCTTTGTGCTATATTGTCGTGGCCCGTTAGCTATTTTAGCCAATAACTATTGTCGACCTTTTTAATGAGCATAATGTGTGTTCTTTGTTTGAGTACTGTGGCACTCATTTATTCGAGCCTTCTTTATACACTCCACCATTTGTCTTGTGTGATTTGATTGTACTGACATTTTCGGCTTGTATTATGGGTCATGCCTTGCATTTCAAGGTCAGTCACATTGTATTTTTTTCTTATTGTAATGAAAACTTATTCTAAAAAAAAAAAAAAAGATTTTAGATATCATGTACATAGTTTCTCATGCAAAACTTGCTTATTTATGTATTTTTTTAGTGTTTATCTTATCTTTAGATATTAATAAAAATAAACATTTTAAATTAGTTTCTCGTCATATATGTAATTTTTTTTTATATTTTTTCAACCAGAATAATAATTTCTTCAAGAAATATTTAGATTTAGTGGACTAGTAATTTACAGATATCAATATTTTTCTAGTAAGATGCAGTTATCTTACTATTGAAAGGTCATTATAATACAACTAGTTTGGGTATGTGGCTATGTGTTGTAAGCACCTTGCATCTACATAATGTAATTCATAACCTTTTAGGTTAATTCCCATAAATAGTCCCTAAGATTTACCTCTAGCCCTATTTTAGCCCCTAACTTATACAAAAGTTTCATTTTAGTCCCTTAACCTATAATTTTGTTCCAATTTTGATCCTTCGATTAGATGAGCGTTAAATTTTGGACGAAAAAATCATGTGCTGAGTGTGTAATTGGAATTAAAATCAAAGAGAATTTAAAGTTTAAGGACCAAAATTAAAAAAATATTTAATGCTTAGGGACCAAATTAGAAATGGTACCATTAAGAAAATGCCACCACATCAACATTGGCAAACCAACCTTTATTGTCAACATACATCTTACAAGGCAAAGCACCCATTCCACTACAACATAGAGACCACCCCTAAGGCTGAGGTCCACCGAAGTTGGTAGATTGCCATGTGCGGTGCACCCACATGCACTGCCGTGAGACACCTCAAGCGGCACCACGTGAAGGACTCGTTTGAATATATATACATATACACACACACACACATATATATCATAACCTACTTCTCTAATTATTAATGTTTTTTATCATTTTCCCTCTCCATTATTAGATTGTGGTTTTTAAAGTCAAACTTTATTAGTTGGGGTATATTATTTTGCTTACCTAAGTTGCTGATTTTTTATCTTGATTACTGAGTTACCTTTTAATAGTTGTTTTTGTTTTTGTCGGTTACCTTTTAGGGTTAATAGCTTTAAAGCTCCCTTAACTTTTAACATTGTGATAATTTAGTTATTGAATCAATCTAATAAGCTAAAATAGTCCCCGAATTTTTAATGTTGTGATAATTTGGTCATTGAATTGACTTAGTAGGCTACAATAGTCCATGAATTAATTTTTAGGATTATTTTCATATTTGCTCCCTGAATTATATCACTTATGTCACTTTACCCCTTGATTTTTAAAACGTACCACTTAATTTCCTCAAACTTTGTTCCATTAGTAAGTACTCACTTTCATTCCACTCCGTTAGTTTTTAGACCGTTTTTTGTAGAATATTATTATATTTCCCTCTAAACTATATAAGTTATGTTATTTTATCTTCTAACTTTCAAAATATGTTACTTTGTCCTTTTAATTTTTTTGGCAGCAAATAACCTCCATTCATCTAATTCTATTCAGCTAATAAATTAATTTATTTTTCTTTCAAATGTACAAGGCCTCCACGTTAAAGCAATTAATACATCCACAACTTGAACATGAATATTTTTTACAACTTATCATTCAAATACAAATACAAAGAAAATTCAAGAGGGGTTCTTTACAAGAAATTAAAATAATGTATTTTTTTTAAAAAAAAAAATTCAAGAGCTCTATTCTTTTAAGGAATTCTGAGGGTTTTTTTTTTTTTTTTTCTCTTTAAGCTCTCTTATATAGTCGGAGTGGCCCAATACAAAAAATAATACTTTTTCTTTGAACTTGTCTTTCTTAATATATTTTCTCCTTAAACTCTTTTTTATGTTTGGTTTTTTCCCCCAAAGGTAGAAGGAAAAAACATTGACTTGTAAAGTCGTATAAAATTGGACGGAAGGAGGAGGTTATTTACTAACAAAAAATTAGAGGATATAATGACTCATTCTGAAAGTTAAGGAAGCAAAATAATATAAGTAACATAGTTTGGGGGTGGGGGATATAAAAATAATCTGCAAATAAAGTCCAAAAACTAATGGAGTTGGATGGAAAGAGAAAACTTACTAACAGAGCAAAGTTTGAGGAGATTAAGTGGTATGTTTAAAAGTCAGGGGCAAAGTGATATAAGTGACATAAGTTGGGGCGCAAATGTGAAAATAATCCTAATTTTTAATTTCAAAATCAACTCTATCTATTAGTGAGTGTTAAAATTTTAACGGGAAACATAACGACGGCCTTCACCGTACAACACTCCTCTCCACATCACCCCTTACTCTTTGCAACAAAATCACCCCGTAGCTACCTCATTAATTACCTCACCCGACTAGCCACACTGCGACACTGTATCGTCATAGTATCACTGTATCGCCTGTCACTATTTTAGTCTGTTAAATTAATTCAAGGATTATATTGTCACAATGTTAAAAGTTTAGAGCCTTTTTTAGCTTATTAAATTAATCAGAGGACTAAATTGTTATGATGTTAAAAGTTCAGGGACTATTTTAGCTAATTAAATTAATTTAATAACCAAATTACTACAACATTAAAAGTTTAAGGACTTATATAGAGCTATTTATCTTACCTTCTTATAGATGTTTATGTCATAAATATGACCAATCAATTTAAAAGGTCCTTCCATAAAGCAAAAGCAAAAAAAATAAAAACCCAAAAATATCATTATCAAATAATCCTACTTAATTTCATAGGTTTTTAGCCCCAGTAATAACAAAGAGTAGATTAAATCTAAAAAGCATACTATTAAATTTAGTTTCACGAGTTGCAGGAGGTTATAACCTGGTAGGAAGAAAATGATTTTGTGTCATCGGCTCTGTATCTCTGTCACCTTTTGCTTTTGTTTTTCTTTTCTCGTTGAAAAGAAAAACGAAGAAAGAGATGTCGTTTTTCGCAGGTATATGGGTTCCCCTCGGGGGGTCAGGGTCAGCGTCGGCGGCATATGGTTGCGGCTTCTTCTGGAAGCGTGGGGGCAGTGCCGCCGATCCCTACCCCTCCGGCCCACCAAAACGCGGACCCCGAAACTTACCCAATCCACCGCTCTTTCTTCCTTTTGTTTTTATTCTTAATTCTTAATCTTAATTATTATTGTAATTATTTTACTTCCATATTTTAAAGTTATACCCCTCCGACCACTCACCTTCCTTATATTTCCTTCAAATCTTTTTAAAATCTCCAAAGACTTCTGTCCTAATAATAACAGTAATAATAATAATTCTCCAGTTTCCACCACTACACCGGCCATGGCGTCACCGGAGTCAGACGGCGAAGGACGGACCTCGGAGATGGCGGATTCCGATGAGATCACCAACCGCAGTTACACTGAGAACAGTAGGAAGATCAACACCAAGATGATTAGGAAGAAGAAGAGTAAGAGTAAGGAAGGCTCCTTTCACATGCCTAGGTTCGCGTGTTTCGGTGGCATCAAATCCGAAACGGACGGGAAAAGGAATTTTGATATGGAGATTAACGACAGGTTTCGTGAAAGGACTCCTAATCACCTCGTCATCATGGTGAACGGACTTATCGGCAGGCTAGTTCCTCTCTCTGTCCTCTGTCTCTCTCTAAAAAACACGTCTCTTCGGTTTTGATTCAATGTCGCTGAAGCAAACTGGTTTTTTTAATTCGTGATTGATCTCATTGTGTTGTGGTAGGAAAGGTGGATTCTAATGTTGAGAGTTAACTTTTTTTAATCTATTTTTGCAGTGCTCAAAATTGGAAGTTTGCTGCTAAGCAGTTTCTGAAGAAGTATCCAGACGATGTTGTTGTTCACTGTGAGTTTTCTTCTAAGCTTTTTACTTTTTTTTTTTTCTCCTCAAAGAAAAAAGAATATGTGTGGACTTTTTGTTTAGCGGATGTATGGTGTGATATGCATATGGTATAGTTTGTAGTTTTACATTTGTTTTGTTGTGTGAACTAGTTAGCTTCTTTATGGCATTCACTAGAAAGTAGAAAGTGGGTGATTTCTTGGGCTAAAATTTATGTTTTGGGCTCAAACTACAAACTTTGATGTTTTTCCTACGATATTGATTCTTGAAATGAAATGAATCACGCATGATCAATATGCAATGCAGGCAGCGAGTGTAATTCCTCAATGTTGACATTTGATGGTGTTGATGTAATGGGAGAGAGATTATTAGAAGAGGTGCGTTCATTGTTCTGTTATTCTCTTGCAAACTTTTCACTTCCCTTGAGGAAATCCCGTATAATTTTTTTTCCCCGTTGCTGGATGCCAAGTGCTACAGAGTATCACCAACTGTGATTAATTACTTGTTTTTTGACTAATCACACAGTTACATGTCAACTTAGGACCCCATACTAAATTAAGAACAACATGTTTTTACGTGGGAATTTTTAAGTGGTTAAGAAACTGAGACGAGCATTTTTTTTTTTAATTCTAATTCTCATTGTTCATATTCATCCTCCGAGATGTTCATAACTAATTTACACCCCTTCCATAAAGTTTATCCATCAACAGAGGAACTTACACTGAACAATGTAATTTCAGGTTATATCTGTTATAAAACGTCACCCTGGTGTCCAGAAGATTTCATTTGTTGGTCATTCATTGGGTGGCCTGATAGCACGGTATGCTGTTGCTAGATTATATGAACAAGATATCACGAGGAAACCAAAACCATCTCTGGAAAATGGAGATGGCAGGACTGACAGTCCTGAAGATCCATGCTCGGAAGAGAAAATCGAAGGCAAGATTGCTGGGCTGGAACCTATTAATTTCATTACCTTCGCAACCCCACATCTTGGTTCGCTGGGGCATAAACAGGTGAGAAGTTTATGCCTTATGTGCTCATCATCTGATTTTTATTTTTTTTTAATAAGAGAATTGTCTTTCAGATATTTGTTGGTATACTTTTTGCTAGAATCTAACATTATAAGTATCCATCTCTGTTCTATGTTGATTGTTGAACGAAGAAATTGAACATATCTCTCTGTAGCTTTGACGGTGTCATAGTAGTAGGACATACTGTTATCTAATTTCTTAGGAGGGGTCTCCTGATGTCATGATTACACCTTTTGTCGAGCATTTCATTGGAGGTTTTGACCTTTGAGTTCTGTGCTATGTGTAGGACATGCTAGTATGTAATTTTATTCAGGTGATGGGTGTCCGTGAACTTGCTATTGGTGACACAGTTGTCTATTATCGATACTGCTTGCTCTGCCTTCTATGTTAGCATCTTTACAACCATGCATGGGTTTGTGTATTTCAGGTTCCTGTTTTTTGTGGCCTTTACACTCTTGAAAAAGTAGCATCTCGTACATCATGGTTATTTGGTAGAACTGGAAGACATTTATTTTTGACCGACAATGATCATGGAAAACCTCCCCTTCTTCTTCGCATGGCCAGTGACTCTGAAAATCTGAAATTCATGTGAGTCCTTATTACCAATTTTGTTTATATTTGCGTCGTATGAGCTGCAACAGGGAGAACATGAGATTCCTGTACTTATTATCACAAATCTACCTGCCTCTGCAGCTCGGCATTGGGGTCTTTTAGGCGCCGTGTTGCGTATGCAAATGTGCGATATGATCGTATCCTTTAATGATGAATTTTTTTAGTTTTTAAATTTACCTTCACTACAAATTTCTTTCCATTTGAGGAAACACATGGATTCAGATCCCATGTTTAAATGTTTTGGCGAGCATAATTAGATGCTATTTTGCGCCCTATTATTATAAATGCCGTTTGTCTACTCAATCTTGTATGGATATCTTGACTACTTGCATAGATCTTGTGGGATGGAGTACATCATCTCTACGTCGTCGGGACGAACTCCCAAAGGTAGTCTTATATTTTCATACTGAAGCTTTCTTCATATGTTGAATATACTCAACAAAATTTTATATATCAGCTTAAAAGGAAGTCGAAAGATGAGAAATATCCACATATTGTTAATGTGGAGGCCGCAAGAATAGCTAGTCCTCAAGAAGTTGCAATTGCAGCCAAAGTCAACCCGAGCAAGAATATTGACACGGAAGGTTGCTATTCTTTTCTCTCAACTGACTAATACCACATTTACATAAAACCGAGGCATGTTGTTTTTCTCTCAACTAGCTTGGCCTTTGTTTTATGACGTGGCTAATTTGTGAAGACAATGTGAATTTGGAAAAAAAAAATTCAATGCTTTGGGGTTAAATTTAGTTACAGAAATGGTAATTTGAAGTGGAGGGAGGTAAGTTTGAGCTCCAGTAGACAAACATTGGATGATTAAACCTCCGTCACATTGTTGTTTACAAGTCTCTTGCGACTAAATTTCAGAGGAAATGTTAAAGGGTTTGACGAAACTGAGCTGGGAAAGAATTGATGTGAGCTTCAGTGGGAGTAGGCAAAGGCTTCTTGCCCACAGTACCATTCAGGTGAGTCAATGTCATCTCTTGGTACTCACGATATCGTCCATAAAGTTCATCTTTTACCATCACAAAAATGAACCAAGTCTCTTGGCGCTTGCATAGCCATACTATCTTGTCTTGCTTTGCATGAATCTTGCATCCATGGGAAGACACTCTTATGTTCTCTCTTTATTGCATTTCAGGTTAAAGGTTCTTGGATCAATTCCGATGGGGCTGATGTTATCTGTCACATGGTCGACAACTTTCTTTTGTAAACCGTCCTCATTATCTATTCATCTTAATTCAGTCGGATTGCCCCTAAGACCACGTTGAGCTTTTGAAACATAAGATTAAGGCAGCATTTTGACATCTGGGGTGACCCCAATTCAAGTTGGAAGATCAAGACTCCATGGAATTGAGATACTGATACTCATGAAGCATGTTCTTTCGATCAACATTAAATCCATGGTCTGCCTATACGTGAGAACTCGTTTACCACAAGCACTCAGAATTCTGTCTTGGAGTTGGAGCACCAAACAATATCCCCTTTGTAGAAGAAGAGCCAGACGTGCTTAGGGGTGACTATGAAATCAAGTATAAACTTGTATCTTGTCCTATGTGTACTGCAGGATCATAGGGGAAGAGAAATATGTAAAAGAAGTTATTTTGTTCTCCAAAGTTAAACTACAGGCTACTGTTCCACTGTAATTATTCTTACCCAACTTTGTTTAGATAAAACATTTTTAAACTCGCGAATAAATCCAAAATGTTTCCTCATGCAGTGAGAGTGGTTTTCTCTTGAAGTTAAATCTGTGAAGGGTCCTTGAACTTTTTTCAGTTAAGTCTTGTGTTCAAAGTTGTATCACATTTATTTCCACAACCAAAAAAAAAAAAAATTGTGTCAAAGTTATAGTCTGTCTGTTTAATAGAGCAACAAATTGCGCCAAATTTAGTCTCTAAACTAAAGAACAGCACCAAAAGTAGTCCATCCATAAAATAAAATAGTTTTTCGGTTAAAAACATGTTTGATATTCCTGCTTTTGTTTTTGTTTTTGTGTGTGTGTGTGTGTGTGTGGCTTCTTTTTTAATAATTAAATAACAATATGAAAAAACATCTCCTTTAGAGGTAGAGGCCAGGTTGGGGCTAAGACTGGAGGTCAAGTTGGGTTCATAGATCAGGGTTGGGGTTTGGACAAAGTTGAGTTTGAGGGATGCATTTAGAGTGTATGAATTTGGCTTTATATTACTTTTGAAGTCTAATTATTTGTCTATATTATTTTGATGTGAAAATTAAGCTTAAATTTTTCAACAAAAAAGTACCCGACCGGGGAGGTCGTGCCTCGCCTTGCCTTGCCTTGTGTCTTTTGGCTTTCTTATCGCCAAATTCATGCCTTGTGCACGCACTCCCGTCTTCCTACGCCAAACTTCTACTGCATACCCCCAAGCCACTGCATTTTGCACGCAATGCATTGACAAGGCGGAAAAAAACAGTTGAAAAGAAAAGTACTTATTGGTTTATGACATTTGGATTTAAAGAAAAAATAGTTCTCGTCTTGTAGATTGTACCTTGTTTATAACAAGTTTCTTCCTTGAATCTGAAATTCTACAAATATGTATTCCTGTACAACTTCCCTTGCAATTTTTGGTAGCCTGTCGTATCTAAATCTACACCACTTTGCCATGAATAAACTAATTTCATAATTACAGTGCAATTAAAATGAATGTAACTTGTAACTCTCTTCACATACAAGCTATGAATTTAAGGAAAAGAAAACCTTGCTCCTTTGAAGACACATACATCATTCTCCGTGTAACAGACAAAAGAATGAAAAGGAGACTAGATTAGAGAGAAGCTGCTTAGCGTGTCAAAGTGGAATTTGCCTAAGTTTCCACAAACAATACATAATGGCTGAATTAATGGAAAACCCTACTGATGAATACTCGATCGATGTTTGTATATACAATATAATATAATATAATATAATATAATATAATATTCTAACACTGCCACATGTGATATTGTAGTGAATCTGCATGTGACCTGTTTTATTATATATATATATGATAAAAAAGCTATTTTTCGTACAGTCTATATTGGTACATAATGGAGCTGTACTACCCTTTTGTGCATGGTACGTCTCGTTTTTTTTTTCCTCTTTTCTGAGGGGCAGGGGCTCAATCAACGAGGCTGAAGACTTGACGTTTTTCTTCTATGCAGTCTGGGTCATTGTAAAGATCGTACTGTTTTTTTACTTTTTTTTTTTTTACATGAAGAAATACTGGTAATATTTGTTTTTATATTTAAAAATAAATAAATAATTTTGATCAAAAGTAATGATTTAAAAAATACGTAATCGGTGCAACCCACAAAAAAAATGCCCTTTTCTGGTAAGATAGTTTTGTAGTAGGAGCTCGCCCGCATGGTATACTTTTCTAAATATTAAATTTAGTCAAAATCACAAGATAAATAAATAAAATTTTGAGGACAAATAATTTTGTTGCAAAATAAATTAGTTGGAGAATAAAAAACCAAAAAACATTTACATTAAAGCTCTACGGTAGAAATCTCCTCTTTTTTATGGCTAAACTAAATAGGGTGACGCTTGTTTTGCATTCCACGTGCCATTATTATTTGTCCCTATATGAATTCATGGCAATTTCTACGTAAGAGGCGGTGAAAAGGGCAGATCATCACTCATCAGATTTCTTGCATTATTATGGAGGTGGCATTTAATGCCTCAACATCTCTTTGGACACTTTTCAGCATTTCTTCAATCCCTCCTATTCTCTCTCTCTCTCTCTCTCTCTCTCTCAACTGTTCTTTTAGCTTTTACCACTTTCCTTCCGATCTCAAGGTCTTCTTCTGTTTTTGTTTTGATTTGAGTTTTGCCACCGTATTGTAGAGCTGGCTAGAATTGTGAGAAAATGAGCAACACCCAGAATTGTAGTAATGTTTGTAGGCAAATTAGAAGTAGACATGTACTAGTTTCTTTCCTCTTTCTCATGGTTTCAAGCTTGACCCACAACAACAGAATATCCATGGTTGAAGGTACTAATCCAATTATAACAAGAGCTGCTTTAATTATCTATAAATTTTATCAAAATCCCTCTTTTTTTCTTAATTGTTTTCTCATTGTTTCACAGGGAGAGCAATTTCCAAGCTAATTGAGGCTGCCCAGGTAATTAGTGACACTTAACAAATATTATCAACTACTAATAATAATATTCAAAAACGTCACGTTTAGAAATATTTACTTCTATTCTAGCTAGCTAAATTACTATATATAGAAGCATTTTTTTTTGCGTGTCATATGACTTTCCCATATATAATAAAGTGAAAATGTCAAATATTAATTAGTTCTTTACACACACACACACACACATATATATATATATATATATTGCAACTTACAGAAAGAAGGGCGTGTGGAAGAGGAGAAAATGGTGAGAGTAGTGGTAAGAGCACTTCAAATAGGATCAAGACCACCAAGGTGTGAAAGGAGGTGCAGTGGCTGTGGGCACTGCAAGGCAGTTCTGGTCCCAGTGGTTCCTCAATTTCTCCAAAACCACTACACAAGAACAATATCAACAGGCACAGGTAGATATTTCTTCTCTCATCAGCTTACTGGCTTCATGAAACACAGATTAACGAATTCAAGAGGAGATGACTTCTCCAACTACAAGCCCATGAGCTGGAAGTGCAAGTGTGGGGACATCCTTTTCAATCCTTGATGGTGATCATATCACTACTATGATTTTGTAATTTTTAAAATTAACCCATTTTAGTTTTTTTATTATATATATTTGCTTTCGAAAAAAAAAAGAAAATTTATATGATGAATATGTATTAGACTCTCACTCTATGAAAAAAAAAAACCCTCCTAGCACCTCTTAATGTATTTGGCATGAAAACCCTCCTAGTACCTCTTAATGTATTTGGCATGAATATACTTTCCAATCCTTTATTATCATCACTATTGCTTTTATTTTGTATTTGTAATAGTAACCCATTAATTGTTTTTTTTTTTTCATGTTTGTATTGGAAAAAAGAAGAATAATATGAGACTCTCACTGCATAAAGTTCTTCAATTTTCTTTTTTCTGCTTAAAAAAAAAAAACACTTCTAGTATCTCTTGATGTATTTGGTATATTAATAAGAAAGAATATATTTAGTATGAATTGGATCCGTTTATACATAGGGCAAGTTCTAATTTCTTTTTCTTTTTTTTATTCGATAATATTTGTGAGTACCTGTAGGATATAGGCATATCAAAATATGAAATCGAAGTCCTAGATAAGGTATCCATACAAAAGAGTACTAAATATGGAACAAATTGTAGTAAAAAGAATTCGGCGGCTGGGTATTAATAGGATATCAAATACTTTTTAGACAGTTAAAAATCTATAGAAGAATTCTATTATAAGTGTGATACAATTTTTAATTGTCACATCAAATCATGTATTGTTTTTAGTTATTGTAGATTAAACCAAAATCGTGTTTTATTTTTTTAGGGGGACAAAATCATAAAATTAAAGAAAGTATGTCAATTGAGTAGTTTACGATCTTCGTGAAAGTTAATTTTTTTTGCTCCCTAGTGCAAAAATTCTTTAAATTTACGTCGATGCTCTTATTTATTTATTTGTAAGAAAGCATGCATGATGATACCATAAAATTGAATTCTATGCCTTCCTATGATAGTATGTAATTTAATTTCTAAGTGAATATGGAGGGGAGCCTTCTGAATGGAAAGATAGGTATCGGGAGAGTTTTCTGTATGAGTTTGACCCGACTTGACTGCGGATTAGTCGAGGCCCAACGCGACTTTGGATATCAAAGGTCTTAAAAAAAAAGGTTCAAAAAAACACTTTTTATGCAAAACGAAAAAGAAAATGAACTTTCATAGTAGAGATAACAGATCATAATTCGAGAGCCTGACCCTACCTTGCATATTCAAACATCAAAATAGGCAAAAAAAAAATAAAAAAATAAAAAAAGGGAAGGCAAATCAATGAAATAGGGAGGGCCACTTTTGATGGTAACTTTGTTTGTATTCTTGGGTTTGCTTTGCATTTCCCATTTCTACAGTATAACTTTCTGAATTGGTTACTGAAGTTAATCTTGATGGGAAAGTGACGACATAGAGTAAGTTAATAAATAATATAAAAGATGAAGAAAACCTCTCAGAAGTATAGTACTTGTCAGTCAGACTCACAGGGTTCCTGTTTTCGTATTTTGCAAGATATGTGCGTTGCCATTGCCAACAGATTACTGAACCCCTGCACCTTATTTTAGATACTGCCTACCAACCTCGAAGGAATAAAAACATTTATTTACAGGGTTTTAAGTATCTAATAATTATAATTATTGATTAAAATTAAAAATATTATAACATATAAATTTTTTTTATTATAGTATATAAAAATTTTATATTAAAATATTAATTAAAATAAAATAATGCTAGACGGGGTTTAATTAACATTTACCTCCTAACATCATCAAAACTTTTTCCTTTTTTCCTCCTTTTCTATCTATGTCATAATTCCAAATGATGGTGCATTTATGCCATCAAATGCTCCAAGTTTTTGTGTGGGTGGATTTTATGTTTTTAGCGTAAAAGCTATTAGGAATACTTCTTGGAAACTAATGTTAAATCTTAACAAAATTATTTTTTTTTGAATATAGTAGTTGAAAGATAAATAATTACGGTAAAAGAAAAATTGCCTGCTTTTTTTTTTCCTCCTTTTTTCCTGTCCTTTTTTTAGTCATTGTATGCTTATGTACTACTAGTTTCTGCTCCTACCTTTACAAAAATTTCCATTGTCTTGTCAAAAGCTTCTTAAACAAACAAAATTAAAACAATCTCTCATTGACCGGTTAGTGTTATTTGAAAAAAAATTACCCCTCTTTTTAACAAACCGGTTCAAATCAATAATAATATAAAATCTCACGCGTCATCATCTTTGGTATTAATGCACTTCTCTTCGTTTCCTTTTTGAGAAAACAGCAACTCAATGACCCAAGTGAAAAAAAAAAAAAAAAAAAGGAAATCCAAACAATATGGTTGTGTAAGTAAATGAAACACTTTTAAAGAATCCAAAACAGTCTTAGACAGGGCATGTTTTGTGTTCTATACGTCTTTTTTTCTGTATACATTATCTTTGTCAAGGATGGTAAAGAATGAAAAGAAGAGCTGGTAAAGACATTAAATGGTTTCCCTATGTTATAGCACTGAAAAGGTTTTACGTAAAACCAATCAAAGACTCCATCATCATGTGGTCTCATTCATTTCATCATCGTGGGATATAAGTTGCCACATCATGTTTCGTGCCTTTTTTTTTTTTTAATGTAGAAAAGTGTTAACTATCAATCATAAGTTTCCTATAGGACCTACACTAGTGCCTGTCTTCATCTAGCACCTTGTAGATTTACTCCTGTTTTTCCTCCGATTCTTTTTATTGTTTTTTATTAATAATTAGTAATTACTGGCAAAATCCACCTTCATTAAAAATCAGATGAGCAATTTTGTTTAACCTATTATTAATAAAACAATAAGGTCAATTTTAAAAAAATACTATATATTAAATTAGAACCTATAGTTTTTTAAACAGCAGAGTTATAACTTGAATAAAAAAGATTTTTCATATCAAATATATCAGAGATGAACGACTCAAAGTGTAGCTTTCGGTACAGTGCTCTGTATTAGCAAGGACTGGATAAATAACGACGGTCCGTTGCATCGCCAGCAAGTATCATATTGTAAACCTGGACCAGTAGATTTTTTCTTCTGCCAAGAACCACATTCTACATTTATTTACGAAAGACATTCAGTCCAAGTCAATCCTAGGCTGCATCTAAGATAGCCTATCCTTTCTAGGTTGGATATTCAATTGAATAAGATAAATTGTTGGGATCGTTTAGTATTGTTTTTAAAATAAGTGAAGATTTTTTGTTTTGAAAAATGAGAATTTTTTAAGAATTATGCTAAGACTATTTTTAAAATTTTTATCTCCAAAAACTTCAGAAAACAATTTCAAAAATTCTGAAAACAAAAACAAACAGGACCGTAGTTTTTAATTATTTTTTTTAACTTTTATAACAATGAGGAAAAATACTTTCTTCTCTATTAATTCCTATTGGTGCTTAAAATACTTAAACCTCATTACAATACGAAATATTTCTTGCTCCTTATTGATTCGTGTATATTTTGTTGAATTACTTTGTTTAGTGATTCAGTAAGACTCATATAATGTCTTATCTTCATTATAATGCGATTATTTGTATTGGGAGACATGCTTAAAAAATGCCATCTTTTTAAGTTTGTCTTGCTCTACCTAATTTTCATGTTTCAATGGTTTATTAGGTTTGCAAATTAGCTGTAATATTTACATAATTTATAAGGCGATTCAAAGCATCGCTTGAATCAAGTGGTTAAAAACACTTGAACATATTAAAGCTTTACATTGTATACTTTTACTAAACACTGTAAGATATAAAGGTTTTACACTATAACAACTCATAATTTTGATTTGAACTGACTATAACAACTCATAGTTTTGATTTGAACTGAGAATACCAAACGCTATTAATCTGAGGTTGGACTTGGTTGTGGCAAAATCCATCAATGCTCGTCCCTAGAGCAATTTCTATTAAGCCTAAGGCGTTGCGTATTACAAAAAACAAAAGACTAACTATGAAAGCCCAACAATCCAGATCCCAAAGCCTTGCTTTTCAACTAACACAGTTGTAATTTTAGGCATGCTTCAATAAACGGTCCTATGTTTCTCGACTTAATTTGGTCTCGTGCAAAATATCGAAAAGATTTTGAACTTTTTGTTTAACAGAGAGAGCTTGCGAACACTAAACTCACCACCATAAGCCGTGAGGCATAGACTGCATGGCCCTTCAATCCTAAGACGAGGACCTTTTATTATCAGCAAAAGCTAATTTTTGGAATTCATTAATTCAGTTGAAAACATTACACTACAGAAATCAGTTTCTTAACTGTCAGAAGACCTACCAACCAAGCTAATAATTGATGAAAGATTTCCATTAAACCACGCCCAACAGAATTCAATTAGTATACCATATTTAATGAGGCGCAGCATACATCTGTGCTGCTGAGTCGTATTGAGCATAACCAGGCTGAGGTGATTGAGTCTTTCCATAAGCAACTGAAGTACTTGGTTGAACACCATAAGCAGCAGTCTGTTGTGCTGACTGATCGTAACTTTGCTGAGCCTGTGCAGGTTGAACAGCATAACCCACCTGCGTGGTTGGTGGCGCACCATAACCTGATGCAGGTGCTGCCCCATATGAAGGATCTTGGGGTGCTTGGTACCCATAACTTGCAGTGTTTGGAGCAGACTGCTCAGCATAACCTTGCTGAGTCGACGAGTATTGCCCGTATACTGCAGTAGGACCCACTTGTGGGTAGCCTGCAGCCTGCTGCAAACCAGACTGGCCGTAACTTGCAACGGAGGGCTGGCCTCCTTGCTGAGGATAGGCTGAGCCAGTTGCCAGTGGTGGCTGGTTATACCCCTCGGCAGCTGAAGCAGACCCGTATGAAGGATATACCTGCTGGGTCGGCCCAGTAGACGCATATGGATATGGCTGCTGAGATGGCACAGTCTGACCATATGATTGGCCAGGTGCAGAACCTTGATAAGACACATCACCAGGTTGTTGACTAGGCCTGGGAGGGCCATAAGATTGAGGTGGCGGCCCCTGGGATGGCATGCCATATGGTGGCTTACCGTATTGCTGCTGTTGCCCATAACCTGTTGGCGCGCCTGCATGTGGATATGGCAGAGAACTCCCATAATGATGCTGTGTTGGAGCATGATCATCATATCCATGACTGTAGCCATGTTGAGGATGAGACGATTGCGAATAAGGTGCTGGATGCCCATACTCTTGACCCTGATGCTGTCCATAATTGTAATTTGCTTGGGATTGTGGGGGGCCCATTGTAGGGTTGGGAGAAGGGCCAGGAGCATGTGGAGGCACCGGAGCAGAATGTTGGGCAGATCCGTGTGTATCTGATAAATGGCCTTTTTGTCCTCCATAATAATCATAACCACCACCGTGTTGAGGCATCCCATGCATGCTGGGGGGCGGTCTTTGCTCCCAACCAGAGCTATAGCCGCTTCTTGGACCCATTTGTTGGGGATAACTTCCATATGAAGGTGCATACTGTGGATTGTGAGACGGGTAAGGCCCTCGCTGGTGATAATCATAAGAGTTCTGGTGTGCTGCATGACCCCCTCGAGGACCCCATTGAGGCGGTCCGGGGGGGCCACGGGGCCGGTAGCCCTGCTGGTTAAAACCACTGGAGAAGGATGATGGCCTCACAGTCTATTCACAATCAAATCACAAACACAAAATAGTTAAAAAAAAAGCAAATAAGTTCTTTCAACATTATACAAGAAAACAAATAAAATCACGGGAATGAATATAGGAATAGGACTCGCTGCTTAAACTTGGTAACCACATCCTGAGTTTAAATAATTAAAGGGCCTTCACGTCAACTTTTACTGAATTAAATGAGCACAAAGACTATGATAATTTCAGAAGGAAACCATGACAAACTATTTTCAAGTTCTAACAGAGAAACAAAGAAAGTTATATCCAAATGTACAAACAGCGAAGTTATTTTCATGTATAAGATGCATACAACTCCACTAAACAGTTATCATAAAGAAAGATAGACTGAAAAAAGTTCAGAACTTTCTAAAATTAAAACCGTAAGAAACTTGTAAGGCTGTTGAGATATCTCCTCTCAAACAATATAATGGCAAATAATAATTTCTCAACATTTGCTTCTATCTTTATGCAGATCCATGTCCTAATACCAACCTTGACACTCAAGTGAAATGACCTTTAGAAAAACCCTACCATTCAAAATTAGTCTGTATCTTGATTACGCTCACCCGTTGAAATCAGGCCCTCTATAGAACAATTTAAATTGTCAGAAGTATCACACAGATTAGCAAGCGGCTTAATTATTTTAGAATCCTTTACCTTCATCTGGAGAGAGGTTGAGGGCTTGAGGCAATACCATGACTCCAGTTTTATCATCAAGTTGATGTTCCACAAAGTAAAGAAAGAAAAAAGCAAGGATTTTGAATTGGAAAATAGAGGAGCAGAAATAAATGACTTAAAAATTTATCATTGATAAATATCTAATATAAGAACTTATATACTATCGCTGTTAAAAAATTTATCATTGATAATATCACTGTTAAAACTTATTTACTACAACATGTGATATTCATTCGATGATCCTTCTGATGTCCAATATTAGAAACTTTTACCAGTAATCAAATATAAATTCCATCACCAATAGTCATTGTGGCCTCTGTTCTTTATTCTATAACGTTCATATGTCATTCAGCATATAAGACCACTTCTGCGAAACCAAATGGCCAAAAACCAAAGAAATGCACACATGTAATAGCAGAAGTGAACCAAAATTATCCAGCAAACAACTTATGTCACATGGAAACAATCCAAGACTGAAGAAACAAATGCCACAACAAAAGATATGTGACTTTCTAAAAAAGAGAGAATTTAAGTTTGAAAAACAACTTCAAGGTTTTCTAACAAAGCAACATCTGTTCAGACATACGACTATATAGTAATCTGTCCTTTCATTCAAAAACCGTACATACATATCAACTTATCCTAGATGCCTCAGCACAACTTCAATACAATTCCCAAGCATTGACCCATGCAAATTTTCTCTATCGTTTCTTCACTAGGGATTTCAGACACATTTAACGCACACGTCTTGGGAGTGCTTATAACTAAGGTTAATACAATAGTCTTACTGAATTACAATTTTTACTTTCAGGTCTCAAAGCAGTCTTACCAACTATTAACATCCTGCAATCGCGAGATTAAATGCCTGATACCTTTCTTCAGTGGACGAGAGGAAATAGAGGTTGTCTATTGCTACACCAAGAAAGCAATGCTGACCCCATGGAAAAAGGCAATAGCCCAATCTGCAGTTTTAAAGCCAACCAATTCGAAATTGGCACCTTCAACATAAAAAAATCATGGCAACCGACATCTTGGATCGAATATATGATCTTCCTAAGAGCATTCAAGAGACCTTGGCATGGATGTTTCATCAATATTGCAAACTCTCACTATTGTCAGAAACTCCGAACTCCCACAGTATACAAGGAAACACATCTTCTTCAGATCGTAGAGTGACAGACAAATTATTTCGAAAGACAATCATGCAAAGACCACCTAGGTTGCTTCCCAAATGTAAGTGACACAGAAGTTATGCTCTACAAGACCCATTCCATAATTTCTTGAGAAAAGGGGTATATTGGATATAACAAAAACTGAAGACAATGATACTCAATCAATGTTATATTTAAACAAGATGACAGCTGTACAAAAATTTAAAATGAAGACAGATGTACACAGGAATAAATTAGATTGGATGACATGTGCAAAAATTTGAATTCCAGAAAAATATATGATGCCCTGCTACATGCTACCAAATCCTCGACCAAAATAGCTACAAAGAGCAACCTTGTTGATCATAACTAAGAAACCTAACATCAACATACTTCTCTATTGTATTAAAAAAATCATACAAGTAGTGAAAATAACGAACACAAAAACTCCCAGTTATAATGACATCAAGATGAGGATCATTATTCTACACATCACAATAATGAATATACAGAAAGAAGATGTGAAAAAACAAATACTAGATAGACAAGTTATATTTTATGATGGAAAGAAAAATACTTAGATACATAAAAATGCATTATTAAATTGCATAACAACGAGAGAAATGCTGCAATCGCCAACAGATGTCACTAAATATCCCCCAAGTACATTTTGAAAATTATGAAGAACCCAAACCTAGTAGATGTTTTCATGATTAAAAAAGCACAATGGATATTATGCTGGCAAAACATTATATAGAGGAACATACAAATACAGTAACGTCTAAATATTCAACCAAGCGGTATAATAACTAGAATAAACCAACCAAACCTCAGACGCATACCAACTAACATTTTAAAAAAGAAAAGGCCATAAGGTCGATAGCTAACCTGATTCATAACCTCCTTTATCATTTCTCTAGCAATTTCAATTTGCCTTTCATCACCAGTCACTCGAACAGTCCTTTCCTTAGATTCATCCCCTTCTGGAAGATGTTGGGGGATCAACTAAAAAGGGAAAAGGTGACATCCTTAAAATTTAATAGGAAAAAGACACAGATGACTGCTCCAAATACAAGGCAAGGCATACAATATCAACTACCTGGATGCGTGCCCCTGATCGGGCCTGCAGACCTTTAATAGTTTCCCCACCTCTGCCTATGATTAAACCAACCTGGCCCGGTAACTTTTAAGTAAGCCAATGTTGAAAAAACACAGGTGCAGATATAAAAAAATTATAGCTAATGTTATCTTTACCTTCTCATTTGGGACTTGTATCTCAATTTGTTCTGTAGCCGCTGCAGCCTGTGAAGTAGCAAGGCCTCTAGCCACAAGGGAGGGAGAACCACCTGCATCAGCCTGCAGAAAAATACAAAGACTAAGCATATACCAAACAAAAATCTTCTATCCTAAAGTATGGAATTGCAAGGGAGCACATATAGAGTGAAAGGGAAGGGGAACGAGCTAAGTTTGGGAAAGAAGTTTGGCACCAAAAGGAAAAAGGATGAAATAAAAGGAAGCATAAATAACCTCAGCAATGACAGCACTGATAAGCTTCTCAGCCTTATTTATGTTGTCTAGAGTTCCACTTATCTCGACAGGTCTTGTAGCAGCATATGGGTCAGCCTCAACATCTCTTGTGATTTGAATTTTTGATCCTGAATTGTACTGAAGGTACCTTATAGTGTCCCCAGCCTTCCCAATAAGAACCCCAACCTGCAACGACAACTTGCAATTCATCAGTCAAAAATATTATATTTTTTGAAGCTGCAGAGAAAGCATCAAAGCAAAACTTGGGTATGCAAAACAGTGGAAGATAGGCCCTTCTTCTTTGCTTAACAGTTGTGTTAATTGTCAAATACACCCAACTACAGACAATGTAAGGTGAAACTGATAAGCCATAAAGCAAACCCTGTTATTTGGAACGTCCACTCTGCGAGTAATTGTCGCATTATCAGATGTAGGTTGATCTTTCTCCACAGAAGGATCATCTTCTTGTTGATGACACTCTGAAGAATGCGGCTGGGTTTCCTCAGTAGATAGATCCTGAGCATTGTCCGATTTCTGAACTGTCAGTTGTTCAGCATCCACAGAGGGCTGCTCACCGGTTAATTTTTCAGCAGTCCCAACAGACTGAGGTTGAGCTTCCTCTGAGTCAGTACTCTCCAAAACTGGCTGATCAAAATTGTCCTTTACAGGGTCATCTACCTTCTCTTCTTGGTGCCCATTTTCACTAGCTGCAACAAATCAAACTTTGACATATTAGAAAACAATTTGTGACCAATTAAACCGAGCGGTTGAATTTCATGGCAAAGTTTCATTAACAAAACAGAGGAATCTCGGTGCACAGCCTACCAAAGTGTACTGGAGCTATTTGGGGCACAAAGCATGAGAAATTTCGTTCGAAGGTCACATCGGGAAAAAAAAGGTCTGCTTCTTTTCGAACTCTTGAGAATAAATTTACCCAAAAAAAACCCTCAACAAAAAAAGTAAAAAAATCCATTCCTTTGTAATTCAAAAATAAATTATTCTCAAATCAGAAACAAATTAATGAACAACCCTAACATTGCAATTTACATGCAAGAATGCAGCTCAACAAGTATTGCGATTAAAAACGCTTCCAAAATACCACATTTCTAGTTCGAATCCAAACTATCCTCAATAGGAAACAAACTCATCAAAAAACCCTAACATGAAAATAAAAAACAACCCACTACAAGAACATCGCAATACCTGAACCATCAGACTTCTCATCAGGCCGCGGCCGCTTCGCGTCGGCTTTGTCGGAGGCCTCCTCCGCCTCCACCGCCGCATCTCGCTCGCCATTCGATTTCTCCGTCTCGTCGGAGGTGGGATCAGCCTGGTCTGGGGCTTCGGGTTCCAAGTCCTCGAGCTTCCGCTTGTGATCCAACGGCACGGGGTTCCCCTCGGCCGCTGCAACTTCCTCCTCCGCCATAGCCAAGCCCTAGGTAGAACGTGACAAGCAAATCTAGGGTTTCGACGGGTCGACAAGGGTATGCTTGAGTAAGAGCTAGAGCGAGGGGTAGAGAGCGATTTAGGCGGGTGAACGAAAAGGAAACGCGGACAAAGCGTGAATGTAAGTGAAGACAGAGGTTTTAAGGCTGCGATATTTTTTTAAGGTTTGGTAGTGAGTTGGGTTGGGCCGTAACGGGCCAATTATTGGCCCATTGTCATTACACATCTAACAACCCATTTCGACCCCGGATTTTAAAACAAAACAAAAACAACCGATAACTTTTACCTCCTTTATTCTTAAATATTACCAGTAGTAGCCGGAAACACGAAGTACACGCGTGCGTATCGCACGTGTCAATTCTTTTAATACGATAATTTATAATAAAGAGCAAACATATAGGGACACTTTAACAAACAAACAAGGTCATAAGGACAAAAAATAGAAAAATGGAAAAAGAGTGGGACATAATCTTATAAAGGAAAAAAAATTAAGAAAATGAATAGGAAAAAAAAGATAAAGACGATGAAACAAAGAAAAGTAAATTAAAAAAAAAAAAGCAACGTGGCCAATGGAGAGGGAGAGATAAGGTCCTGTCATTGACACTTTTATATATATAAAGATAAAGATAAAAATATTTAAAAAAAAAAACTATTGGAGAATTTTTTTGAGGAAGCAAAAAAGAAAAGAAAAAGAAAATGAGAAAAGAGAGGAGAAGGTAGTGACACGTGGCAACATATAAAATGAGAGCAAACAAAGTTGCTTCTTTTATATATGTATATATATAGATTAAATAAAAGATTAAAAATTATTCTTCTTTTTTTAGTCATAAAAAATGCATTCTGTCCCTTACCTACTTTTTTTTTTAATTTATTTCTTCAATTATGACGCTAAGAAATTAGAAGCTCTACCGCTTTCATTATCTCTCTCACAACGCTCTTACTCACAGTAGACTTTGCTTTGTAATCCTTGTTGGGGTCTCATTTACTAAGCCCAATTTTTTGGCCCAATCAACTGGGCCGAGAGTTCAACATGAGAATTGGATGACAACGAGCGAACAAACGAATGTTTGCGAAGTCAAAGGATTGGGCCCATAGTATCATAATTGACATGTCAAGAACAATGGAGGAGCCGTTGGGCTGCATTCTGTGTGACCAATAAGAGCGCGACAGGTACCCACAAAGAACCATCATGCCATCCGGAGAGTGCATCTGGCTGATTGGAATCCCAACCTTAACTCTATAAACTGGGGCTAACACTCCCACAATGAATGGGGCTAACTCTATGCGCTTGCACCCTCTTCACACACGAGTCCATGACAACTACTTTTTGAACTTTTGATCTTATTTTTTATAACCATTATACTTTGTAATTGATTTCTGAAGAACACTCTGAATAGTGGATTTTTGAGTTGACATCAGCCGAGTTTCATTATTTCGTCATCGTCATGCATTTAATTCTAACTAACACAAGTTTAATCGTGTCTAATCTGTTTACTTAATTTATTAAAATAAACAAGGTCAAGGTGATTATGGGTCCAATTAATCATTATTTAATGAAATTTTAACCTAATTATTTTTTATTATTTTTGACCATAGATCCAATATCTATAGGCTGTCCTTGTTTTCTCGCAAATCGTGACCTTCTTCCTTCATTTTGGGTAATTTTTAACTCTTTTAGATAACTTTTTTCTTTTAAATTAGTAGAGTTTATCTCTCTTTATTTGATTTATTGTTCACCGTTTGAGCTTTGAAGATGGTTCCTATTTTTTGTTTTTTTTTATGGTTCTTGTTTTTTTTTCGTTTCTTGTCTTTTTTTTTTTTTGGCAAATTAGGAGGGTCGGAGAATGCTACTCACTTAAAATGATAGTTTAAACTTGCTTGTTGAAGCCCAAAGTGGGATTTTATGAAAGCCTTTGTGGCATTGAACACGTATGGGCGTGTATGGAAGATTCATTCATCTAGAAAAAACAACTTGTTGGATTTTTTATATGCTATTTTGAGCCCGTTTGTGTTGGGTATTCATTGATGGAGTATGTTTGTAGAAGGTATTATAGATTGAAGTTGTGCACATAAATTGTTGTTAAAATACCAAAGCACAGATAGGTCACCTCTCCGACCTTTGTGAATCAATGAGTTGATAAATAAATTGTTGATGATCAACATTCAATTACTGATTAACTCTAAAATCATATTTCTACTTTAAGTTTTTTTCTTCATAAAAAACTCATTTCTTATTAAAAAAAAAAACTCATTTTCTTAATTTTTTAAAAGAAACTTGGATCATTTATCAAAAACATGCATTAAAAGCGTAATTTGTCCATATATGCGTTCACTTTCGTGCTCTTTTTTCCTTGTCTCTCTCTTTCCTTCTTTTATTTCAAAGAAGGCAAGGTGAAAAAATTGTTCTGCTGTCACGACTGTATAGATTATTATAAGCTACAATGTGGTATTTAGTTTATTACTTGTGTTTGGTGAATGGATTCAAATTGTGTGGATTTGGATTATTTTGATTTGAGTTGTATGATTTGAATTGGTGATTTAAATTGTTATCCGAATTGATGTTTGGATGTGCATTTAAGATGTTAATTTGAATAGGGAATAAAATTAAAATTTGGGTTTGGATATAGAGTGGAAAAAGTTTTTGATATATTAACAAATCTAACAAAATCTTAGGGTCGTTCAGTATTGTTTTCAAAATAAATGAAAATGTTTTTGTTTTAAAAAATGAGAATTTTTTAAGAATTATGCTGAGAGTGTTTTTAAAATTTTTGTCTTAAAAAATGCGTGAAAATATTTTCAAAAATTTTGAGAACAAAACCAAACGGGGCCTTAATGTTCATGATCCTAAAAAAATATGCAATATGAATCATGATTTATTCCTTTTCATTGGGAACGCAATAAAAGAAGAATCATCTCAATTGGATATCAAATGAAGAATGCAACTAAAACTCTTAGTTCAAACTAAGCATGCCAAACATCCTATAAGAATCCCAAAAAACGAATCCTTGACAGGACGAAAGGTAAAAGTTAAAACAAATAGTAATCTAAAATCCTAGTTGAAATTTGCTCTATGGTTGTGTTCTTTAACTTCTCATCGTGATTAGAGATACAACAATGAACCAAGGCTAGTGGGTTGGCCCAGGCTCATCCTGATACAGTGACGGGCTGGCCTGACATAGCCTGTCACTGTTCAAAGCACAGCCTGGCACGGCCTATGAAAAATCATGGGCTAGATCAAGCTTAGGCTCGGTTGGGCTGGCACATCTAGGCCCATAATGGGCTGGCCTATCTTGGCCCATGTAAGGCCCTTCAAAAGCAATCGAATTTGAAACAATAAAAGCCAACAACAACTAAATCTTCAGAGAAACCTCTTTGTCCTTCTTGTGGGGAGAATCATAGTTGGAAGTGCTTAATGGGAACAAATCAATGTTTTAAGTATAAGAAATCTTGGCATTTTACAAAAGATTGTCCTATTCTTTAGGGTGATCGAAAGAAAATACAAGGGCTTGTGTTCTCCATGACTCATGAAGATGCAGAAACTAATCCAACCATTGTTGAAGGTAATATTCTCATCTCTAATATAGTTGTACATATGTTAATAGATTTAGGAGTTACTTACTCATTTACATCTCCATCATTTGTGAGAAAATTGGGCATGTCATCTAAAAGATTGAGGAAAAGATTTTGTGTTACAATTCCATCGGGGGAGATTATAAGTTCGATGTAGATACTCAAAGCCTGTCATATTCAAATTGATGGAAGGATACTTTACATAGATCTTGTAGTTTTTGATATGAAAGATTTTGATGTAATTTTGGGATAGACTAGCTAACAAAATATTATGCCACTATAGACTGCAATAAGAAAATTGTGACTTTTAAACCACTAAGGTAAGAGAAGTTTATATTTAGTGATATGTGTGGAAAAAGATTAATCCCAATGGTATCTGCAATAAAGGCTAGAAAGATGTTGAGAAAAGGATGTATTGGCTATTTGGCTTATATTATTGATACTTCGATGGAGTACAAATTAAAGCCAGAAGATGTAGATGTGGTACCTGAATTCCTAGAAGTATTTCCTAAAGATTTACCTGGATTACCACCCAATCGAGAAATAAAGTTTCTAATTGCTTTAGCACCAAGAACTGCCCCTATTTCCAAGGCAACATATGGAATGGTGCCAACTGAATTAAAAAAAGTTGAAGAACCGCCCCAAGGGTTTTATATGCCCTAGCTATTCTCCTTGGGGAGCACTTGTATTGTTTGTGAAGAAGAAGAATGGTACACTACGGTTATGCATTGACTATAGAGAATTGAACAAAGTGACCATTAGAAACAAGTATCTACTCTCGAGAATAGATGACCAGTTTGATCAACTGCAAGTGGCTTCAATATTTTCTAAGATTGATTTGCGCTCTGGATATCATCAATTAAAAATCAAAGAAGAGGATGTATAAAAGACTACATTCAAAACAAGATATGGGCAATATGAATTCTTGGTAATGCCTCTTGGTTTAATCAATACCCCGACAGCTTTTATAGATGTAATGAACTAGGTGTTTAAGAATTTTCTTGATAGATTTCTAACATTATTTAATGATGACATTTTGGTCTACTCATGAAGTAAAGAAGAACATGAAGAGCACTTAAAAATTGTGCTACAGGTTCTTAAAGAAAATTAGTTATATGCCAAATTTAGAAATGTGAATTTTGACTTGAACAAGTAGCATTCCTAGGGCATGTTGTGTCCAAGAATGGAATTTTTGTTAATCTGATGAGAAAATTAGAGACTGTGAAGATTTAATCAATATCGACAAATGTGTATGAGATTTGAAGTTTCTTAGAATTGGTAGGATATTATCAACGATTTGTTGAGGGATTTGCCAAGATAGCCACTCTATTGATGTCATTGACAAGGAAAAATGTAAAGTTTTAATGAAACTATGCTTGTGAAAAAAGTTTCTAAGAATTGAAGAATAAGCTAACCACAACTCCAATGCTTTCCATACCAACTAGAATTAGTGGATTTGTTATATATAGTAATGCTTCCAAGAATGGGTTGGGATGTGTGTTGATGCAGAATAGGAAAGTCATTGCATATGCTTCTAGGCAATTGAAAGAGTTATGAAAAGAATTATCCAACTCATGATTTGGAACTTGCTTCAATAGTTCTTTGCCTTAAAATCTAGGACATTATTTGTATGGTAAAAAATGTGAAATTTACATAGATCATAAGTGTTTCAAATACTTCTTCACGTAGAAAGAGTTGAATATGCAGCAATATAGATAGTTAGAACTAGTGAAAGACTATGATTCTGTAATCAACTATCACCTTGAAAAATCAAATATGGTTGTTGATTCCTTAAGTGGAAAATTAGTTTGAACTCTTCAGGTTATTCAAAAGCCAATATTGATTGATTTGCAAAGATTGAAGCTTCAAATAGTTTCTAAGGGGCATAAAGTAAGGTTACATTATACCTAGTACTCCAAGATAGAATTAAGAAAGGTCAACAAATGGATACTTATCTAAATAAATTGTGAAGAGAAATTAAAGTAAGAAAAGAGTTGATTTTTCACTTGCAAATGATAGAGTTATACAATATAAAGAAAGGCTATGATAAGAGCATTAAAAAAGACATCTTAATTGAAGCTCATATTACCCCTTATGTAGTACATCCAGATAACACAAAGATGTACAAAGATTTGAAACAACATTATTGGTGGCCTAAAATGAAGAAGAAGGTGGCAAATTTTGTGGCTCAATGTCTAATTTGTTAGCAAGTTAAGATTGAACATTGAAAACCTATAGGATTATTGAAACCTCTTTCGATTCCTGAGTGGAAATGGAAGTATATTACAATGGACTTTGTACTTAGATTGCCTAGAACTCAAAAGGAATTTAACTCCATGTAGGTGATTGCAGATAGGCTAACCAAATCAGCTCATTTTCTTCGAGTAAAATCTACCTATAACATGGATCAACATGCTTAAGGATATGTTATGGAGATAGTTACGTTGCATGGAGTTCCAGTTTTCATAGTCTCTGATAAAGATCCTAAATTCACATCCATATTTTTGAAAAGTTTACACAGTACACTGGGAAGAAAGATTGCTTCAGTACAACATTTTACCTTCAAAGTGATGGCCAGTCAAAGAGGGCAATTCAAATATTAGGGATATGTTAAGAGCTTGTGTGCTAGATATGAGTTAGGATAAATATCTTCCTTCATTGGAATTTACTTACAACAATAGCTATCAGACAATGATTGAAATGGCTCATTATGAGGCACTATATGGAAAGAAATATAGGTCCCCAATTCATTGAGATGAAGTTAGAGAAAGAAAACTATCGGGTCCAGAGTTGGTGCAAAAAACAACTGAGAAAGTAAAAAAGATACGTCAAAGGATGAAAACAGCACAAAGCAGATAGAAAAGCTATGCAGATAAAAAAAAAGGGAAGAAATTTAGATTTTTCTATTGGAGATCATGTTTTCTAAAGATAGCTCCAATGAAGGATATTATGAGATTTAGAAAGAAACGAAAACTCAATCCAAGATTTATAGGGCCTTTTCGGATTTTAGAAAGAATAGGAGACATAGCCTATAAATTAGCTCTCCCTCCTATATTGGCCAATGTGCATAATATTTTCTGTGTATATATGTTAAAGAAAGTATATTTCAGAAGTATAAACCACTAGAATTGAGCACAGACTTAGCATATGAAAATTAATTGGTGGAAATCCTTAAAAGAAAAGAGAGAGTTGAGAATAAAGAAAATTTGCGTGAAATTTATTTTTATTTGTGTGAACTTTTGTTTAAATATGTGTTTTTAGATAATTTTGTGTTTTTCTATATTTTTAGGTGTGTTTTGAGTTTTAATTTAGTTTTGTATTAAATAAGTATGTAAAATATTCACCTATTTTAGTAATTTTTATTTTGTAAAATAATTAACTTCTTTGGGTTTTATTGCAAGGAAGTTTGGAATCTGGGGTTAAAATGGGAAAAAAAAAGTGCAAAAAAGTTTCAAATTTGGGGCCAGTTTACGAATAAAAGACAAAGAAATTAATCTGAAAGATATCATTGAGTGAAGTCTAGTTGTGTTTTAATGAGTAATAACAGGTTCAAAGAGGAGGATAAAATGAAAGAGAAAAAGATTTCTTATCCGAAGCAACAAAATTTAATAGGAAATTAAAAAAAAGAATATTAACAACACTTTCTTTTTTGCTTTCTTTTACACTCTTTACATTTAAAGTCTGATACATATAATTCACTAACGTAATAAATTAATATTTAAACAAAAATAAGATAGTGGATTTTACGTGTCAGATGATGAATGTAGAGAGTAAAAAGAGAGTGCTATTAGCACTCTTAAAAAAAAAGGGAGCAAACTATAAAACGCGCCATTTTGAACAACCAAAATTTGCGCATCAACTTTCATTTCACTCTTTTAATATAGTTACGAAAAAAAAAAAAAAGCATTAACAAAGAATAAAATACTATTATCTATTTTTCGCATTATTCGTCTCTCTAATGGCTTTAGTTGGCATATATATATATATATATATGTATATATATATATATATATAGCTAAAACAAACCTATATGTGGAACTTGGTCGAATCAACTAAACTTAAATGCAGCTTAATTATTATCATTTGAGTTAATTTTCTTCGGTTTTAATTCTTGGTAAAATTAGGCACAGGGCGATGGCATATATGGTTTTCATTATGGAATCCTAAATAGTCGTTGGCTCGTTCATTTTTAGCTATCAGTAGTACTTTATTTTTTCTCTTCTATATGAAATATAGTAGATATGATTAATAGAAAAATGAAATTCAATTCAAGATTTCCTATTAAATTTATGTGAAAATGAATTGTAAAACTTATATATATATTTCTTCATTTCAATTTGTTTAAACGTGGGTAGTGCTCATTCAACCAAAATTTCCAAAATCCCAACATTATAATATTCTTTCGTGTATTTATTTCATTGTATATATTTTAATTGTTATAATTAATTAAGCCTGTATATCTTGCAACCTGAAAATTACTAAAGATAGAGATGAGAGATATTCCTTTTCAGAAAAGGAGAATGATTTTTTATATCAATCTTACTTCACACGTTGTGTTACAAAACTAAAAATACCTGCATATCAAGCAACACGGGTGAGGAATAATTATGAAAAAGGATAAAGTAGCAATATATGTTTATGTGCATATATACTTTTATAATGAGATGACAGCATACACATGGGACCAAGAAAAGGTATGTCAGTTAGTTCGTGTGTCTTAGCAACATACAATCAGCTGGTATCAAATCAATATGTTTTTTGTTTGAACAAATATGTATTATATTCATCATGCCGACCACTTATTTAATTAGCCTACAGTCCTTTTATTTTAATATTAAAGCCATGGAGATATCTTTTTTTTCTTGCCAAAAAAAAAAAAAAAAACTCTAACAAGCAACAACTATACGGAGATTCTTATAATAACAAGAGATTTTGCGTTTTTGAGTGTTTTACTGCCACGACAACGGTTGTAATTCATTGGGGTGAACAAAAACCCAACAACTCAATGAGAACAGTTATCGCATCTGATACAATTTAAGATACTCGAAGTTGACGAACCCGACAAGTAGGTTGGATTGACCCAGGTCAACTTGAGAATTCATTAAGTGGGTTTGGATTGAGAAAATCCTTACTCATCTTGTTGACGTTTTTTCATTATTTTTGTTGTATTGGTTTGAATTTCATAAAGACTAATATGTTATGAATTTAAACTTTTTGATTCATTTTGGATTAAATTGTTAATTTTGATTTTTTTTATAATATTCAACCTGACCAATCCACCCAAACTTTAATTGGATGGTTAATTTTAAACTTGAGAAAATTACATATTATGCTATACTTTTAAAATTTGTGTTTATTTATGCCATATTTAGAAAAGTTTATGCCATACTATCATTCATATTACATGTTAAGTTATGCTAACATGTATGATATTTATAAAAAATAAATATTAAAATATGATATTTATGAAAATTCCAAGTTAATTAGATGGCTTAAATTTATAATCAGCCTACTTAAACTTTGATTACGTGGGTTAAAAATTTTAAAAATTCACCCAACCAATCATATGTTGACCTCACCATCGAATTTGAAAGGAAAATTAGTCATAACGTAGTGCAAATTGAGCATACTACAAAGAGGAAAATATACCCGTGTAGCTGAAGCGAAAAAAGATGAATCCCGGTGAGTCAATTTTTAATTCAAAAGAGAGAATTAGTCTTAAATCTAAAAATTTTCCAATGCTCTTTTGATACGATTGTCGAGATTGTTAATCCTTCATATATTGATATATACTACCATAGGTGTAGCGATCAAGATATGAATTGAGCTTTAAAAAACTTTTGAAGATGCATTAACCATTGTCCGACCTTTGAAAGGAAATGTTATTGAAATGAGTTTAATTTAAATATATGTCTGAAGTATCTAGTTTGTTCCTCTTCTTCCTTTTTTTTTTTTTTTTTTTTTAAGGAGCTAAATAAGATAAGTAATACCAAAAGGGCGCGTTTGGCATGTTAATAGGTTAAACACATGATTTGATTAATAAACATAATAGTTTCCTATCCAATCTAATTTTAATCTTATAATCCGATCTACTCCACACATACCAAACAGGGCCTAGGGAAAAGCTAATAGCTGCTATGGATTGGCCTCTTATGCTCTTATGATTCTTATGCTCTTTTTTTTTTTTAACCCTCGATGATTTTCCTTTCTTCAGGAGCTAACAACGTATGTATCGAAAAGGTGTGTTTGGCATGATAATAGGTTAAAGACATGACTTGATTAATAAACATAATATTATAATCTTATAGTCCAATCTATTCCACACAAGCCAAACAGGGCCACAAGAAAACGCTAATAGCTGGTATGGATTGGCCTCTTATGCTCTTCTTTTATCCTCTATTTGGCAAACTAGCAATGTAAAGTCTCATATGTTACAAGGTAAACAAAAAATTACTATTGTTGTAAGACTATTACATGCTACAGTTTTAACTTGGACCAATTTTTTCAGATAATCAGTTGCCAAACACCTCTGTTAGACTATGAGACTTATTTGAGAGGAAGAATTTGGAGATAAATTAAAGTAATTGAAATCTTTACTAGGTAATATAAGCCGAAAAATCGCTGTCCAGTGTGACGGAAAGATGTCTGCACATGTAACTTCTTAAAGGAGCCAAACGTCAAAACAACGAAATGACATGCATGCGTACGTCTGGCTTAATAATTCCTCTCTGATTTATAATATAATATATATGTTATACTTTCCACACAAATTTTCATGATTAAAAGGGTGTATTCGGTATGTTTTCAACTAACTTTTTAGTTATCAAATGAATGTAAAACTCATATGTTAAAATAAAAAGTTGTTACAATATAAAACTCTTATATGCTATAATATTTTAAACTAAAAAGTTAGTTTTAACAATGTTTACTAAACATCCTTTAAGTCTTTTATTTGTAGTAAAGAAATGCTAGTTACGCACTCTAGCTTTCAATTGTAGTAAACAAATGCTAATTACGCACTCTAGATCAATAACCACGTATCTATATCCAAACAACTAAACAAGTACAGCCTAACAACAAAAAAAAAAAAAAAAAACCTAAACAAGTATATATGTATGCATACATAACTAAACCAACCATATTTACGTATTACAATAAATTTTTTTTCTTTTTTCTTGGAAACATATTAATTAGCTCCAATATTAGTTTTGACAAATTAAATTCAACTGCATGATCAATAATTTCTACTTAATTTCGGCGTAGTAATTTATGATCATAGAGAAATCCCGCCGACCTCTAATTCGCTCCCAATTTTTTCAGGCCACTTTGTTACCTCAAGGAGCCAGTAATACTCCTCCGATTTATTTTTTGTCTAGCTATATAATGCAAAGAAAACTTCGACCACATAACAAAATAAGTATCAAAGATTGGACAACGAGTGACACAAATATTGCAAAACTCTGTCTCTCTCTCTATCTCTCTCTCTCTCTCTATAGGACATCAATCACTAGCTCCTAAACAACACAAATATTATTGTTGATGCAAAGGGTCGACAGGAAAAGCACTGATTTTGCTTGACATTGCTGAAGATGGCCTCTTTGTAATGAACAGAAAAATTGTTCACGTTCATGAGTTATTTTGTTGTTCCAAAAAATGCATGAAAATAATATAATGCATAAAGTGAGTTGTCTACCTACCTAAGGATCAAGTGGGCTCACCCACATGTGCACTCTTAAATTATGATGCCAAGCCTATTTATAGCCCATCACATGATGGATTTTCATTTTTCTTCTTCATCGCTCTTGAGACATTATTGCCAATAAAATCATACAACATTTAATGACATGCATGCAGGATGAATAACAATATAAAAACATGCGTTGTGTGCTGCATCAAATGTTTTTAACATCTTGGCCATCGTTTTAATACTATTCTTCCGTAAAACAACAACAAAATTATTCAGTTTAATAAATAAAGAGGAAAAAAAAAAAAAGCCATATTGGGAATATATTGCCACACACTATATCCATAAATCTTACGTAAGAGTGATTCCGAAACATCAGTCATTGACGTATATACAAAATATAATAAAATTTGTATCTTGTCTTTTGTCATTTTAGCCATAGAGAGTGTGACAGGATTACATATGTATACCATATATATATATATATATATATATATATATGAACATATTATTGTCTGTATGTCTTTGTATCTAGCTAGTTATGCGGACTATATTTGCCCCGTGAAAGGAAAAAACATGAGTCGTCGCTTCTTGTCTCAATTTGGGCCCCACCTCTAATGGCTATGTGGCGCACACCCTCGTGCAATTTGATTGTCCGTACATGTGCAAAGAAAACGAAATAGGGACAACGTCCTTCTGTCAGGTTTTTTTAATTATTTTCCTTCTATAGGATCAAGAATTGTCATTGTTGGACTGCTGATTAATCCGTATAGAATTTACACGAAAAGAGGAAACATGAAGCCACACTTTGAAAAATCCAGCTAGGTATCTTCAGAAAACAACTTCTTTACATGCAGAACAAACAAACAAATGTCTTCTGGCGTCTACTTCAACTTGGCGGTCTTATATTAGCAACTAAATTATTGGGAGCATGGATAAGAATTGATCTACAGTCCTGAAAAATATATAAATAGTAATTACATAAGCCTAGTATTCCGAAGTTGGATTTCATCATCATTTTGTTTTCCAAACAATACTAGCCATTATTTCAACGAAACAGCACGAGAGCTTATTGTGACATTCATACAAGATTGAAATTGGGTTGGAAACCTAAATTTTAGTAAAATATTTTTACTAAGGGTGGTTTTGGGCAGTAGTGGAGTCAGAATTTTTTGTTAGGTGGGACATTACTAAAAAGTTACTAATAGTGTTTATTACATGTAAACATAGTGAAACGTTTTGATTATTAAATAGGGGCACAAAATTATAATTTTCTAAAAAAAAAGGACACAATGATATATTTTAATTTTTTAGTAGGGGCACAGTTATAATTTTTCATGAAAACCAAAAGTATGACTATATATATATTTTTAAATTTTTAGAAAAAAATCAATACTTCAAAAGTTAAATGTGAGCACGTGCCCCACTCAACGACATAATATGCCTCTGCCATTGGTTTGAAGATTTTACACTTGTAATCTCAGTTGTCCTAATTTTTCATTAGGGTTTAATTAAGAGAGATTGAGAAATGCACGATTTTTTCTTATGAGTTTTTTTATGGGTCATAGTGATACAATTCTGCTAAAAGTGAATGTACAGCTCTTACAAGAAAAAACACCCTTACAAATCTTGTTTGTTCACATTTGTTTATTTTCTTTGGCAATTTTATTGCTTTCAATAGTACAAAATTAGCTCGATTAATTTTTAACTGTTGTTCCTGTTTTCGTAGCCAAAAAAAAAAAAAAAAAACCTGGAGAATACGTAAGAATAGGATACATAGCCTGAAACGCGTCAATATTCCAGTTAGTCTTGTTTGGATTGATATTGTTTTTTATAAACTTGTCATTCTAATGTAAACGTCAAAAAGCCGGAATGCTTATTCTACACACACACATATACATGTAATATTCGTTGATCTATATTAAATGCCCTCGCAATTGTATGCATTTGTATATATACAAGTCAGTTATAAAACTTAATTTTACATTTTCCATCAAGAGTTTTATCAAGAGGCTCTTCTTTAAACTTAAGGTAGTTTTCATTATTTGACTTTATTTCCTTTCCTGCCTTAGGAATGATATTTTTATAAGATATATATTTCTTAATATTTTAATAATATTCAAGTTTTGTGGTTGCCAGCATAATTTGACAGTAAATCCACACTTGAATTTACACAAAATTAAAAAGTTTGAATCTTCCATCCTCAAATTCAATAATAATAATAATAATAATAATAATCAAGTTCTATTGTGAGATATGTAACTTTTGTAGTTGCCTATATAATATTTTAATTTGGTATTAACAGTATGGGGAAAACAAAGAACCTTCAACATATATAACTTCAATATTCCATAAAAAAACATAGAAAACAACAATTCTTTTTTCCCCCCTGCTGGAAAAAGGTAAAATTTCGCAGCCAGTCATGTCACCAAAAACATCAACGCATGGGATATCGACATGTACAAGAATTACAATTATCTTACCCTCGGACAACAGAGAAGATGCATAAATTGAACCTAGGACCAAGAGCACGTACACATCATGAATCATGAGTGACGGTTCCTAACTGCATCTACATATTTATGACATATATAAAACTACTACGACACCTTCATATGTTTTTTGAATTTAAATACAAAGAGATTCAAACTCTTTATTTTTTATAGCGAATTTATTGCTAGACCCACGACACCTTCCTACTCATCCACACCAACTTTTATATATTTTTGTCGTTTATTCATATTACAAACTGATCAAACACTGCACATACGACAAGGGCTACATAAATGTCATAATACACACACATACACACACATAGTATGGTTGGTTAAGCAGCATGGATGGGCGTTGCATGTTTGGAAGATTGCTTCCAGGCAATGAAGTTTTGGAGGGTTTGGGGGTCAGCTCTGTAATATTTGCTGGTGAAATGAAGCAGTTCGGACCATGTGAAGTCAGGGTACTTTCTTGTTTCTTCGTCCAACACAAGTTCATGCGGAGGCCTCACCACTTTGTCTTCTTTCGGGCACAGAAAAAACACCAACGATTTCCTATTCTCCTCCCTGTTCACCACTACCCTATGCAGACAACTCTTGTATATCCCATTCGATAGTGCCTACACATGTAAAACACGCCAAATTCAAAACCATGCAACTTCACTCTCATTATATATCATATATATAATATACATTTATAATTATATTGTACATTGAGTGATCATATCATTCATATATATGCGACAAATATAGCACTATATATAGATAAAAGTATCATAAAGAAATGAATATGCGTGTTTGTGTTTATAGTGCAATACATATGTGTATATATATATATTATTTTCTTTTGTGTGTGTGTGTATATTATATAACATATTATAGTGCATTATGTAGGAGATACTTTCGTTTATTGACATTTGGCACTACAAATATGCTCGTTCCGATAATATCTAAAGGCACTGAAGAACAAATAATATACTTGAGTTGATTAGTCATAATCAACCCCACCAGTTCCACAAAGTCAGAGTTGAACTAGAAATGTGTTAGTTAATTATTAAGGTTTTTAACATTATTTTTTTAATGTGACCAAAATGGACGAATCTGGTAAAGCCTCTATATATAAATATTTTTGAAAACTTGTCATGTTAAATGTTACGATTGGACAATATAAGTAGCCAAATTAAGCAATTAATAACCCTTGTTAAAAAATAATAATAAATAGCGAGAAGAAGTCAAAGTGCAACTAACAATAGTATAGCATTTTGGAAGCTCATAATTAAACACGTACCACAAAAGTATCACCTATGTTGATGACAAAGGCATCTTGAACAGGACGAACGGCATTCCACTTGTTGTTCTGGAAGACTTCAAGACCTCCGACTTGGTCTTGGTGAAGTATGGTTATGGAGGTCGGATCACAGTGGGCCCCGACGCCCAGAGTGAGGTCGGGCTGCGAGCACAATGGGTAGTAGTTGATCCTCACGATTGAGTGAGCATCTTCAAAGAATTTCGTGTAATGCATTCGATCAACTCCCAAGCTTATCGCCAGTAGTTCCATTAGCTTCAGACAAAGCCACATCATTGCTTCAGAGTACCTTTGATACACCATCCTATATGGACAATTAAAAATTAATTATATTTACGCCGCTGATTGAAAAAAAATGTAACATACCCGCATGCATTTGATTTCATTGTGGTATAACGTATAGACAAATACATTATTGCTTGTTGTCAAGATATTCAAGTCAAACAATTAATTATATAGATAGTGTTTCTGATCAATGTAACGATAGGAAATTTAATTTCCTATATTAGGCAAATTAATAAGATATCATATTTCTTATATTGGGCAACATATAATTTAAATTTTAGTGATCTCAATTAACGTTAAAAACCCATTAATTACAAAAATTGATATGGAGTAAATTGAGTAGATACCATTTAAGGGATTATGGGAACCCTATATGAAGACTATTTCTGGTTATGGTCCCTAACATACCAAAACACGTTAAAGTTACTTTTCTCCCCATCAGGAAAAGAAACGACAGTCCATTGAGGAATTATGGCATTTTGGTTGAGGAAGATCACAAACCACCGACTCATCTATTTGATCAATACCAATGGACCCAAGTATTTTATTCATTGATTAATCCTCAATAATCTGACATGATATAGATCTTAAGCGTGTTTTATTCATTGATTAATCCTCAATAATCTGGCATGATATAGATCCTAAGCCTAGTGGTGTACTTGTTCTAGGATGATTCTATATAGAATAGAGTCAATTTTGCAATAAAAATGCAGATATATGAACAAACCAAAAGTACAGTACATGACTTGCTATCTTATATTTGTTGAAAATTTTCATTTTAACCTAGAATACTAATCGAAAGCGTTATTCTGTTTTCTAATAATTCAGATGATTTTTTTGGCTTTTTAATATAGCCAAAAAAGAGATGCATATATATGTCAAGTGTTTGAACGTTTGGAATTGTTTTTTTTTTTAATTCTTATAAAATTTTTTCCGATCCTATTGGTCAGATTACTATTAATAAATATTAGAACTAATTTTAGTTGAAAATACTGTGTTGTGCTATATAAGAGCTTTACACTATAGTATTTTTTTTCTTGATACTATAGTATCTGAGAACTCTACACTGTAGTAATCAAAAACTTTGATTTTAAATCACAAAATCACGTTGTCAAACACCAAAGTAGTTTTCAATTAATACAATAACATTACCATATCCAGTAATCTTAAGATTATAATAAGATAATATAATATAATATGATCTTACCCTTTCTGCTCAAAATCCTTCCCTAGAGTGGAGGTAAAGTAGTCTTTGACAACAGAAACCGAGCCATTTTCATGGAAGAACGTCAGCGTCTCCTTCCACGGCAATTTCGCGGAGAAGCGTTCGGAGTGAGCAGCGGAGTAGCCGGTCAGGCAGCCGGGACGCTTGGGAGCCCTAATCTTCTCGCTAGCGGGGAGCTTAAAGAAAGACTCGAGGTGTTCATGAGCGAGGTTGATGAGACTCGAATCAATCCCATGGTTGATCACTTGGAAGAAGCCATGGCTCATGCAGGCTTCTCGGATTAGCTGGGCGGCCTGGGTCGTCGCCGCCTCGTCGCCTTTGAGGAAGCCCTCAAGGTCCACCAGCGGCTCGTTGAGAACCCCTTTTGTTCCATTCGAGGGCAAGTCTTCCTCTGGCCAAATGAAGCCTCTGGGGACATGTGTTTGTTTCTGGAGAAAAGATGAGTCGAAAATTATTTGGGAAACCTCGGAAGAATCCATTTGAAATTTGGAATTGACTGTACTGCTTTGTTAAGTAGTTCTTATAGTGGCTAGGTAGGACACAGGAAATTTTTTTGGTATGTTGTGGGCATGAACGAGAAAGATAATCATAGGGGTTTATATAGAGTTTTTTTTTTTTTTTTTTTTTTGAAGGCTTGTAGAGAGATTATCTAGCTGAGTAAATGGGACAAAAAATTATTATATAAGTAAAAAAAAAAAAAAAGAACGAAAACAGTATGGATAGCAGTCATGCAACCAATAATGAGTCGTCCTGCACGTGCTAATTGGTAAAGAAATTTCTATTTTTTTTAATGTTGAAAAGTTAAAAAGGGGTAGATTTTATACAGATCCTTTTTAAGCGAAATTTCTTGCCAAATTTGAGTATACAAAGAAATCAATGAATGTCCATTCCAATCTCTAACCATTTATTAGACTTAAAATTTTAGGATTTGGTCAACTTTTTCCTCTCGACTATAAGTTTTATCCACCAGATTCTTATCCTTTTTTCACCTTTTTTTAAGGAGATTATTTAAATTCTTATCATGATTAATAAAGTTATTTATAAGAGGATATCACTACTCTTAAAGAGGAGTTATGGATTCAATATCTATGAATAACAGGTTTACGCTATTAAGAGTCCTCTAATGTATTGGCATGCATACCACTATTAAAAAGTGGATGCTACCTTTTAGTACATCAAAAGACATAAGTCAAGACAACAGACCCACTATTCATCTCAGGATTAAGATATAATACAAATGATTATTTAAAGTGAATTAATTTGCCGAGACAGAATTATTAATCAAAATCAATTCACTTTATGTCTCGATCCAACACATTATCACTTATGGCAGTGTGCCAATCACTACAACAAATTCAAAATTATACAACTTTTATTTAACGACCGTTTCTCAAAAACCGTCGTGATAAGGAAAAAAACGCGACGAATTATGCCCGCGAGAACCAAAACTGTCGTGGTATTGGCGGGAGCTACCGCGACAATTTTTTAAAAAACCGTCGTGTAAGATTAAACCTTTCACGAGGATTTTTATAAAAACCGTCGTGGAAGGTAAATTTTAGTAACCTGTATTTTAGGACAATTTTTATAAAAACCGTCATGGAAGGTATAAATGTTTGAAATTTTTAGTTCTCGTCAAATTTAACCTTTCACGATGGTTTTTATAAAAATCGTCGTAGAAGGTTTTGTATATTTGAAATTTTTAGTAGCCCGCCAAAATTTAATCTTTCACGAAGGTTAAATTGAAGTGAGAAACTAAAAATTTCAAACGTCGGGACCTTCCACGATGGTTTTTGTAAAAACCATGGTGAAAGGTATCGAGGCTTTTATGACTGTTTTTAGTAAAAATCGTCGTGAAATATTCTACATGTTTGCAATTTTTAATAGCCTGCCAAAATTTAATCTTTCACGAAGGTTAAATTTGGGCGAGATACTAAAAATTTCAGACCTTGGGACCTTTTACGACGGTTTTTACAAATACCGTCATGGAAGGCCTTCCATGACAGTTTTTATAAAAAACATCGTAAAAGGTACAGAGGCTTCCACAAGAAATGTTCCACATGTTTGAAATTTTTAGTAGCCCGTCAAAATTTAATATTTCACAAAGGTTAAATTTAGGCAGGATACTAAAAATTTCAAACCTTAGGACTTTCCACGATGGTTTTTAGTAAAAACCGTCGTGAAATGTTTCGTATGTTTGAAATTTTTAGTATCCTCTAAAATTTAATCCCGCGCCAACGACATAGCTTTCCCTATTTATTCTAAATTTCTCTAACTCAAACCCACTAACTCTTAAGCCCCTTTCTCTCTCTAACTCCTCTCCCCACGACCTAGCCACCGACGAACCCAACCCCCATGGCATTCCACCGACTTTGACATTTCTGTGTCACTCTCCCCACGATCCACCTAACAAACCCAACGCCATTAGCCAACGTTCATCCTCATCCCTTGACATTCTACCGACTCCACCATCATTCGACTCGTCCTTTGTCGTTCCACCGACTCCACCATCGTTGGTAAATTTTAAACTATTACTTTTAGTTTTAGTGTTATTGTTAGTTCTAAACTTAGCATTATTTGGTTATTTTAGCGTTATTTAGCTTTAGTTTTAGTTTTAATATTAGTTATATTAATTTGTTTTTTGTCATTTAGTATGTGTTACTTGTATTTGGTGTTTGAAAGAACTTTGAACAATATTTAGCATTTTAGTGTGAGAATATGTTACTTTTTTATGTGTTTGTGATGCCTAAATATTATTGTGATACCCACCATATGTTTAGAGATTTTTGAAATTTTTTTTAGGGGAATACAAATTTTCCATGACAGTTTTTTAAAAAACCATCATGAAAAATTACTACATTACAACCCCTTCCTGCGCTAATTTTTATATTACACGACGGTAAAAAACTGTTGTGAAAACTCCATGTCGTACCACGACTGAAGTTTTCAAGACGGTTTTTTAACCGTTGTGAAATTTTTAACCGTCGTGGAATCCACAATTTATAGTAATGAATGTTTCTATTTGTGGAGTCCACCTCCGATGATCAAGACAAACCATTTCTCGTTAGGGATATAGACAACATAACAATCTTTGCATGAATAAAGTGCCTAACGTTATTCCCTAGATTGTGGATCTTATGATTTAGATTGTCACCTTAAGAATCGTGTCTTCCGCATAATCTATCCATCATATGCCAAATTCTAAAAGGTTTAGACTGACAGTCTCAGACTTTTGTTTACTTAACATACATTCAACAAATATGAACGTAAAGAGGACAAAATTTGGTATATAAATAATACATAAATTCTTTATTGATAAAATATATCCAAAAACATATTACATTTTTACTCCTTAGTGTCACGTCCCAAAAGAACCACTTGTCACGTCCCAAAAGAGCTCTTGTTGAGAGGTGGGCAGCCCAGGACTTAAGTACTGCTTTTCGGTCCTCTACCTAGCCGATGTGGGACTTTTTTTGTACGTTACATTCTCCTCCACCCAATCACGTGACGCCCCCGTCACGGATCGGCTCCCTTGAGGGTCCCACTGGACCGTGGAGA